>CAIGRN010028355.1:0-15460 GCA_903798345.1 Fraxinus anomala
CTAATTTTGACCTCCTTTCTTAGGATAGCAGTTAATTTCTGGGAGGGACGGAGTAATTAATTTTTGTCTGAAAATATTTGTGTTTTGCTTCAATGTCTTGGATAATGAACAGTGAACATTAAACATGTAATTCAATGTACTGTGATCCTGCTATAAAGTGTACAATGCCCTCTCTTCTCATGGCCTGCCGCCTTTCTCTTTTTAACTTTATCAAAATTCTATATGTAATCATGATACCATTCCTAGTTTGGATCACACTGCCTTTGGGAATTGTCTCCATTTGGTCTGTTTACTGATAACTAAAAATAATATTTTGCCTTCTGCAGGGAAATGACTTGATGAGAATTCTAAATGTAGCAGCTTTTGCCGTGTCTGGTTATGCATCAACGGAAGGTCGGCAGTGCAAACCCTTTAATCCTCTACTTGGGGAAACCTATGAGGCTGACTATCCCGATAAGGGTTTACATTTCTTCTCTGAAAAGGTTGGTCTTCTGTCTGCTACCTTAGCTTTTTCGTCCCTGTTTGGTACACATTAAAATTTTCATTATCATTCTTCTACTCATTTTTAACCACACATTCTTCAATAAAATAATATTTTCCATCACGTCAATAACTTTTCCTTCTTTTTCAACTATACATTTTTCATCAATCTACTATTCCAGAATACATTCTTCCAAAATAATGTGGCTCAAACACACCCTTACTATCAGTATTTGTTTTCTGCTACAGGACTTCTGTGTCTTCCTTTTGCCCTGTCTTGAAATATAGAAATGCTAGATATAGGAAAATTATGAGTTACATTGATTTATTTGTTAGCTAATGGATGGAAAATTTAACTTCTTTCTCTCTCTCTCAGGTAAGTCATCATCCGATGACTGTTGCTTGTCATTGTGAGGGCAGCGGTTGGAAATTTTGGGCAGATTCAAATCTCAAGGGCAAGTTTTGGGGGCGTTCCATTCAGCTTGATCCTGTGGGGATTCTTACCTTGCAGTTTGAAGATGGTGAAACATTCGAGTGGAGCAAGGTCACAACTTCTATATACAATATCATAATTGGTAAAATATATTGTGACCATTATGGTACCATGCGCATCAAAGGCAGTGGTAACTATTCTTGTAAGCTCAAATTTAAGGAGCAGTCTATTATAGACCGAAACCCACATCAGGTACATTTCATGCTTTTGTAGCAAAACAATTTCAAGTTAATTTTTTGTTGTTCTCTTACTTCTTTCTCCCAACTTTTAGGTATAAATTATTTTATTATTTATCATGGCTGGACACCTATGATGGAATGTCTGAATGAATTTTTCTACCTTTTTATGCTTGTTAGTTGTTACATACCCAAATGTATTGTGAATTGGCCTTAGCTTCTTCTATGCTTGTTACAAAGCTTGAAGACTCTACCTCAGATTGAAACATTGTCTTTGATTTTGTTTTATGTTTCTTGTTTTTCTGGTGCTGGTTGGTAAAAGTTTTATTACCCACTATTGAGGATCACAAGCTCACGAAGCATACCTGTTGGCCAACAAGATCTCAGAGAACAAACATTAAGCCTAACCAAAGGCATAAATTCTAAAGCAAACATGAGAAAGGCTAGGAATCACCAACGTGGTCACTTTAATTTTAAACTCACCTGATAGATATAGTTGACGACTGTACTATTATCTTTTCTTACATAGTCAATGCAATAAGAGAGCATAAAATACTCAGCTTTCCCCATTGTACTGAACTGGGGTGACTTTGACATCTAAAGATATCCTTCCTTCAGCACGGACACTTTGACTAAAGTAACGAGTCCGTGTCGAAATCGACACTCTACCATGATCATTTTTTTTTTTTTTAAATTTAAAATATTATATATTTTTAACTTAATTATTATTAGTAAATAACAATTATGTACTCATAATTAAATATTTCAATAAGAAGAATTAATAACAAGTATAAAACTAAATTTATATTATATAAATGAAGAATTTTAAAGAATTGAATCAATGTGTCGACGACGTGTCGTGTCAGTACTTTTTTCGAAAATCACGCGTGCGTATCCAACACATGTCTCGGACACACATGTCCGTGTCCGTGCATCATAGAGTTCCTTGCTCACCCATAAACTAAACTTGCTCCGCTTTCTACTCATGGGCTACTATTGTTATGATCTCTGAATATTGTGAACTTAGTTTGGTCCTGTCCTTCCTGACTATGTACTTATTGATCTTTAAATAATAGGTTCATGGATTTGTGCAAGACAACAAAACTGGAGAGAAGGTAGCAATGCTGCTAGGGAAGTGGGATGAAGCAATGTATTATGTGATGGGAGACCCAACTATGAAGCCGAAGGGGTACGATCCAATGATGGAAGCTGTGTTGCTCTGGGAAAGAGATAGATGCAGTCCTAAAACGAGATATAATCTGACACCATTTGCCATATCTTTAAATGAAATCACACCTGGTTTACGGGAGAAGCTTCCACCAACAGACTCAAGGTTGAGACCTGATCAAAAGCATTTAGAGAATGGAGAATATGAGCTGGCAAATTTGGAGAAGCTAAGACTTGAACAATTACAAAGACAGGTACTGTCTGATATCTATCTATCTACAAAATTTAACACGAGGATAAATCTTTTGCATTGAATGATCACGCATTTCATCTTGAAAATATTCTTCCATTTTTTCTCAAACTGTCCTTTGCATATGAATTGGAATATTAGGCGGCCTTCTGCCAAAAATGCTCCGCAGTTTTCATTTCTGGTTTATCACCCTGTTCTGAAATATCATAGACTGCCAGTTCATGAGAATGATTTTATGTATTCTTAGTATTATCTCATGTGCAATAACCTTTATTAACAAGTGGATCTGACATGATGTTCATTGGACATGACATCACAAAATTGGATCGTCTGATTCGTATTCTAAACAGTACAAGCACGACATATTTTGAACTGAGTAAGATTGCAGTCCTCTTGTTAATAACCTTTATTAACAAGCGGATCTGACATAATGTTCATTTGACATGACATCACAAAATTGGAACGTCTGGTTCGTACTCTAAACAGAACAAGCAGTACAAAATTGGAAGTCTTGCATTTGTCAATGATCATTGGAACTTTTCCTGTATCTTAATGGTCAGAGATGTATGTGTATATACAATAACAAACAACATCTGTTACTCAGAAAAACGTCGTGTAGAGTACACAAGTCCAAAATTCTTCTGTAGCGCATCAGACCATGTTACCATCGGTATGCCTCTCCTGCTTCTAGCATGTTTTATAGGAATCAAACACTCTATTGAATGATAGCTTCTTTAGGTTGATAACTAGAGAAAATATTTTATGCAATAGCCAAATGTGTCATGTGATACAAGGACAAGGGCTACCTTAACCTTTAATCAGTTTAATTCATGTTACACCATTTGAATACTTGATTATAATTAAACAAGTTATACTTGCTTTTGACGATGGATTTACCATAGCACTTGAAGCCACAATCTGAAGAGACTCTCTCGAGCTTCTATTTCCGAACTACCTTGTTTGTTCTTATTCAGTTGAGTAGAGTTCAAATTCTACATATTTCAGGCAAGGAAGCTGCAAGAGAGAGGCTGGCAACCAAGATGGTTTCGGAAGGACGAGGACGGTTGTTATCGTTACACGGGTGGATACTGGGAAGCAAGGGAGAAGCAAAATTGGGAAGGAATCCCTGATATATTTGGGCAAACTTGTGATATGCCTCTTTCAATATCAGAGGAGTTAGCGGTATCTTAGCCAAGTCAGTCATTCTATCATACTCATTTGTACTATTATATGGACCAAAAAAATCCCAACCACGACATTTATAAGAAAAAACGAAGAAATGGAGCATGAATTCCAAAGGTGTAATAGCTTTTTACCTTGTATTTTTAGATTAAGTTTTCTTTGTGTGAGTTTTGGTGGCAGTACCGAAGGTTGGAACTTGGAAGTACTTAAAATTACTTCTCCTTTGGAAAGTCAAATGGATTGAAGGTACGATGAGGAATCTTGAAGTGGTTTGAAGAAAGATTACTACGTTATCATCGGATTCAACCCGATGAGTAAGATTCTTGTTGAACTTATGCTTACAGTTGGGCTATCATTTGGAATGTTGAGAATTGTACTCAAGTAATACTACACATAAGGTGCTTTTGTTTAATATATGAAATGATAATAGTTCTGAATCTGCTTTCAATCTTGAAAGAATGTCGTTCACGTTATTTTTTGAGTAGAAACGGGGATAATTTATATAGAATGTGATACGATGAAATAGAAATAAAGATAACAGGTTAAGAGACAATCAAAGTGTGGCCCTTTAATCTGAACTCATTAACTCCCACCAACTCAAATTTCTCCTAATGTAAAATTAAAAGACCATCTATTCAAAACTCTAACTATGACATTCCTTATATTTGACTGCAGACCTTGAAAGAATACAACTAGAATGATTAAAAAAAATTAAGTATGGTCTAGCATTCGAGACAAGGACTAAAACAAGCTCACTTAAAAGAAGCGTTCTTTCGAGTTAGGTTATGAGTTTTCTTGATTGTGATTATTGTGCTTATTTTGGAGAAATTATAATGAAGCTAAGTAATAGGTCTTACGAAAGGTGTGAGTGAGTTGTGAATATGTGATCATAATTAATGTTTGACTTTAATTTTAAATTATAAGGAGTTCCCTTATAATTTTTCAGAAACATGCAAAATTAACCAAAGCGTGATGGAAATTGTGTTTAGTATCGAATCAAGAAAAGGGTTGGATAATTCTTGGATTTCCTCCAACTCTTTCCCAAGAATACCGGTGGGTCAATCATGTTTATTTGCGAGGGGCTTCTATTTGGGATTGCTCGCCTAGGAAAGACGACTCCTCTTCGTTCAAGAAATTGCTAGCAACAAGGGACTTACTAGTGCATTCTCAAGGGACAACGCAGGCTGCCATGGACAGATTAGCGAAATGGAGTATTGGAAACATTTGCATTTCCCTCGCATATGATTTCTTCAGGCCGAAAGGGGAAAAGAAACTCTGGGCCGTGGATGTTTGGAGATCCTACATAAATCCTAAACATTCGTTTATCTCATGGTTGAGTGTCCAATCGAAGCTTCTAACCCAGGACAAGCTGCTGCCCTTAGAAATCAACAGAACATGTGTCTTAGCGGATCTCAAGCCGAAACTGTCTATTATTTGTTCTTTTTAAGTGTTCTTTGGGTTCGGTCACTTGGGGACATATTAGATCATGGTTGGGTATTACTCGTTTAATGACTACAATTGGAAGTGCATTAAAATGGATCAAGAAGAAAGCCCGTGGGACATCTTGGCAAAATAAAGCCAAAAAAATTGCACTTGCAAGTACCGTTTATCATCTTTGGACAGCACAAAATAGGAAGATTTTTGGGGATCTAAGGCTGCAAGAAGATTGCATCATGAGACGGATCAAAATGCATGTTTACAAAGTTATGTTTTAATTATATCATAATATTTTGATTCATTTTGAGTATTTAGCTTTGGTCATTAGATCGTTACCATTATAATGTTTGTTTTGTAAGTACGTGTATGTACGGAGTACTTAATACAATTTTTTTTTTTTTTTATCTATATTTACATTTACCAATAAAAAAAAAAAGGAGAAATGGGTTTGAGTTTTTATGGAAGTTGGAGAGCAATGCATGGCATGGAAATAAGGCTGTCAATCATGTAATGTGAGGCAGGCTAAGTTCAGAAAAATATGAACTTTCCCCCAAGCCCGTATAACTTACTTACAAGCTCGTGGCCCAAATGTTTGGCTTATTAGTTTAGATGGAGGTACCAACTGTGGAAATGCAAGTTTCAGTTTTATTATTATTATTATTATTATTATTATTATTATTTATTAATTTCGAAGAATCTTTTATTCATCAATGTCTGTGTAAAACAAGATAGAAAAAATTTAGGAGATTCCTTAATCTATAATATGAAATAGAACACGACAAAACATATTTTGCCAAAGCGAGCAACACAATTTGCACGCTTGGACAACAATGTGACGGTCCGACTCAATAATGGAAATGGACTCGAATTCAGCCAGATTATTTGGAGAGGATTCCATGTTGTCATTCAAGAATAAACATGCCTGGTTCCTATCCAAATAGGTGAAGTTTTTTTTATGAGATCGTATCAGAGTCCGACATATGATTCAAGCTCAAATCTCATTATTAGTTCTTACTTGTTTATGAAAAATTATCACGTGTCTATGTCTCTGATGAACTCCACTAAACAATATGCTATTGTGAGAAATTGATTAACCCTATAGTAATGCCCTACTTTACGCTCACAATCTAGTTTAACTAATCAATAGAATGCTAAACGATAACATCCAATATTTTCAATATTCATTGGTTTAGATTATCATTACGTTGATAAGATCCATTTATGAACAACACCTTCAAATCACATATTCCTACAAGAGCGAGGTTTAAATAGAAAAAGTTTTTGTTGGATACTTAAGTACTCAAATATGAGGAATGACATTGTAATATATTAATTAATTTAACGAGTTGAAAATAAACATAGATTTAAAGATTTTTTAATAGAGAAACACATGCCGAAAAAAGTTGAATTTAATTAAGGGTATTTAAACGGTTTACCCTATTTACATAATTTTCTTGAAATTAGCCAACCCCAACCCCAACCCCAACCCAAGACAAGAAACCACCCAACAACTTATAGGGCACTTGGGAAGTGAAAAAGTTAGTACGTGACAACATTGGGTTCATCACAAGTCCATACATATATAAATATAAATTTATGCATGAAAACGTACATTCTTGGCCTTGATGTTCTTGATAATTAAAAAACATCACAATTGCATCTTAAATTTTCATACCAAATATGTTTTATATGCTTTTAAGATTCATTACCCAATTCCCAAGATTCCATTGATCTTCTTGGCCGCGTGGTGGTGGCGGCCTCCCATTTTGGCCACAAAGGTGGTGGTGGAAGTGATGGTGGTGGCAGCATTCCTTGTAACATGGGAGGCAAACAAGGATGGTCCTTTACTACTTTTTGTCTAATATTATTTCTTAATTGAGACTAAACTCGTGTTAAAAGTTGTAGTGCCTTTTCACTGTCCTTTTTCCTTAATAGATAATGTGGATTGAGAAGATGTAAAATAAAGCGAAATGTGCAAAATCTTGTCCCCAATGAGTATTTATTTATTAATTTGTGGTTCTTTCGAGCGCCACGACCAAATGTGATGACTCGAAACAGTATGAACTATGTAGTCAAGTATTTAACAACTAATTGTCTTCAGAAAAATTTAAAACTTTTAAAGCTAGCAACATATTTAATGACTTCCACAATATAATAATTACATGTGATTGCATTGAAAAAAATTGATAATTGCATTAGATTATACTAGCCATTATTCAAAACATTTTCAAGAGATTCTCTATTTTTAAAGAACGTCTTTGAATTTAGAGAGATTTTTTTATACAATCAAATATTGCTTTTTATTTTGGCTATTCATTGTATTTTTTCAAGAATCATTTATTAATTTCTTCCCATTTTTTGTTTATAACATAATATTTTATATGACATCAATCAATTCAAATAAGATTTAAATAATTTAAGAAATATAATATTGAAATTGATATCTTATTAAATGTAATCATTATAAAGTAAAAATAAAATAAACAAAATAGAAAGTGAGTTTGACTCTCCAAATATGGAGAGTTAAACCCATTCTTTATTTTAAAAAGTTAGAATACGAAGTCTTTTGGAGTTTATTTTTAAGCATTGACTCCATATTTTATAGAGTACTTAGGAGATGCTCATCGACATAATAATTAGCCCATGTTTGGTTTAGTTAAAACTCAGATTTTTAGTAAATTTTGATAAAAACTTATAAAATGTATGATTGAAAAGTTGATAAAAGTTGTTAATTGTGTGATTGACAATGAGGAATAAAAACAAGTTTTGAAAAATAGGGGCTAAATTTGGAGCATCGATCATAAAAATAGAATCATTATATCGCCTCTCAAATTAGAGAAATACTCTGGTCACAATAAGGGGTATGTTCACTCACTTTGTTTATCTATCTTTCTCAGCATTCGAGGTTTCCCGACTTGAGTGATTCGATGTTTGAAATGTCATGATTTGAATGAATGATCACATTATGTGCTCATCTAAGATCGCCCCACATTGGATTGGAGCTTCTATAATAACAATACCAACCAATATCTAATAAAATAAAATTGTTTACGAGATTAATTGAGAAGAAATTTGTGACACTTGAATTTGAATATTTTTTCTCAACGTGAAAAAAATTTGTTATTTCACTATTGTGTAGGATTCCATAATATTGAATACAACACACTAGATGAATAATAAAGATAAAAAGTTTAATTTTTTTTTTTTAAATCTTGTGCAGTACTGTTTATGAAGCACATTCACATGAGACCAGGCCTGACTGTAATGTTAAGAACGAAGTCTTATCAGTTCATTAACTTGAGTTCGAGTATTCTTTAAGAATAAGAGTAATTTTATTTATTATTATTATTATTATTTAGGAAAATGCACATTCTAATCACTTAAAAGGCTATTTAAGTGTGTAGCAGTACAAGAGAATGTTTTGTTGTGTGCTTCAAACCTAACATTTGTGGTGATAACCATTATAAAGGGAAGCCTTTTCAATTCATAAATAGGTTCTTAGATAAAATATTGTGGCCCATAATCTTTGTGAACAAAAAGGGAAACACAACAACAAAACCTATGAATCTACCCCATAAATTATAGGTAAGGTCTCCTGTACAAATAACACAAAACCCAAATTTGTCAATAATTGGACATAAACCCTTATCCCATGTAGCCTTAGAAATTGATTTCTAATGTGATTCGTCGACTCGAGCAGCCCATGATTCGATTCGAAAAAAGCTCTAGTTGGGCCGGCTCGTGACTCAATGGGATCGAGCTGAGGCTCGGGTCGAGCCCCATTTTGGGGCGTCGCCTCGAGCCTGAGCTAGTCGAGTCACACGGGCCGGCCCGTGACGAGCCGAACCTAAAAAAAAAAAATTGTAATTTGCAAAACTTTAAAAAAAAAAAAAAAAGCAGCTAAAATTACAACGGCCCGTAACCATATGTTTATGTTAAATATAGAAAAAAAAATCGAGCCGGCTCGCTAAGGCTCGAGCCGAAAATTTGGGTCGAGCCTAAATTTTTTGGGCAAGCTTTTGCTCGACTCGGTTCGAATCTAAAAAAGCCCTAACCATTTTTACTCGAGTCGAACTCGAACTTTGAGGTTCGGCTCGATTCGTTGACACCTCCATATAGCCCTATTTCTCCCATTTAAGAAAAACAAAATGGTAAATAGAAGAAAATTGTATGACTGACATTTCACCTCTAACTATTAATCTTCAATTTCAAGATTTGAAACTAAATTTACTTTCACATTATATATGATCATGGATTATATCACATAGGATCGTCCACGACTTGCCTTGAAGAAATGTGATAGCTCATGGATAGTCTATTCGAAATTGCATTTAATTTCACACTATAGGCATCGGAGAATAATGGATACATTACATAGTTTCGTTCCCAAGTCCATAACTTGTTTTGAAGAAATCTTATAGCTCATTGTTGATGGGGGAAGAGACTCGAAACCACCAACATATGTTCTAAGTCCAATTATTGTTGTTTGCATGCCACGGCTACGAGTATAGAACATAAATAAGTTCGTTAATTCTAAAGTTTTATCGTTGCTTCTCTTGCTTTAATCTAACTCACAAATATTAACCACTATATCAAGAACAATAATTCATTTATAATAATGAATAGACAAGGACTAAGAGCAATAAATTTAAGGGAATAACGGAAGCATTTAACTTACAGGCTCTCTTGTCGATATCCTCTATCACAACTATAAACCCTACTGTATTTTACAAATTATAAATTTTGAAAAATGGGCCTTGAATGCTATTAACTAATGAAATAAATAAAATAGGAATGTACTATTCCAATAGAAGACCGAATAATATTGTTAGACAAGACGCAAGTTGAAAGACGGGAGCGTTTTCATTAATGTTGTGGAAACCTGGCATTTGGTCTTTGGTCAGTCATAATTTAATCCACTATATATTAATAAAAACTCTCAAAAAAATTCCCAGTTCTCGTATTTAAATTTTTATTGTTCGGAATATAAATTTAGGAGTCAAAAATAGATAGGAAAGAATGGTCCATAGAATAAACAAAAGCAATAAATTATATTGTTTGAAAATCGGCTTGCATATTGACCCCGAAAAACATAAAAGATCAAGGGTTAAATGCCCAGTAGTCATAAATATTAAGTTAACAAGATTTTTTTTGTCAAAAAATAAAAATAAAAATTAATAGATAAAATCCATTCTAGTTCACAGATTTTCAAGTGAACCGTCTATTTTTAAAATTCTTTAGAACAAGTGAACAACTTTACAATTTGCGATTTTTTTTATATATAGTGAATGGTTTCTCTTTCAAGCAGACCGTTGAGATTTCTTATTTGTGCAACAACAGTGATGAATAATATGTAATCAACGAAAAAAGAAAACAAATAGAGATTTACGTAGTTCGACAATTGGCCTACATCTACGGGAGCGGAACGGCTATGATTTATATTATATATGAATAATATGATTATATCATATATATATATACTAACTATGACTCAGACAAGACTTTAGGGTCCGTACAAAACTTTTAAGGAAAAATTCACCTATTTATTTTAGTAAACGTGTGTTTCACTCTATATGAATAACATATTACAACAGACCAACTTGAGTAGTCTGGTTCTTTTATCATTGATAAATTAAATGTTATTTTTCACCATTTTAAGATCCATAATCAAATGTTGTGAGCAACGCGAAAGTTAGTACTGGAATTGAACCAAAATATTAGTATCTTTCATTGTAGTACAAGTTTTAATTTTGTAATAAAACCAATATTTACAAAATCGAACGAGTCATTGATTAGGAAAAGCTTAAGAATTAAGAGTCAAGAGTTGAAACTGGTGCAACAAGGTTGCAATAAAAAATGACAAAAATATTCATATAAATTATAATTTTCATTATGTTTACTTCCCATATAAATTGAAAGCGAGGCAATAGATCACTATTCTCTTAAAAGAGAGGATGACCAAATCACTATTTATTTTTGCACATGGTTTGTCATTGTTCATTAACTGATTGTGCACCGTTCATTTGTAAATATCTCTCTACTGTAAAAATAAGAAAAAAAAATAATTCCGACCATGGTGTCTCCGCGCTGCACACCGTGTCTCCGCATAGACACCATGGCCGGAATTGTTTTTCTTTTTTTTTCTAGAAAATTCTAATTAATTATATCTTACACAAACTAAATACAATTTCACTTATTAATAATTTAATTCAAAAATATTAGAAAACATTCAATGGTTGCACTTCTGGAGTCTTTGATTTCTTAAGAATCAGTGTCCCAATAAAAATTTGAAATTATTTCTCCAATGATCAACATAAGTGAGGAATCAATCGAAACTACATGCTTTACTTGTTTTTCAACGTGATACAAATCCACCCATGTTGTGTCCGACAAATCGATTAACAAAATTCGACCTTTTTTATTTATCTCATCCACAATTTCACTTTTTAATTGTTCCTGAAATCACACTTTCATTGAATAATTAAAATAACTCAAAGAAAAGGAATTATAAAAAAAATTGAATTAATTGTATTATCACTTACGGGTGTGATGTATTCTTTGTTGGAGGTGGTGTGGAGGGGATCGAAATCGATGATCTGGAGTTGTTAGAGTTTCTGAACCAATTCAACGGCGTTTCTTTCTGATAATCGCACGGCTAACTTTGCTTGCTATGCGAACTCGAACCGCATCCACAATTTCACTTCTTAATTGTTCTTGTCATAGAGAAATCACACTTGCATTGAATATTTAAAATAACTCAGAAAAAAGGAATTATAAAAAAATAATCACTTACGGGTGTGATGTATTCTTGGAGCTGGTGTAGAGGAGATCGAAATCGATGATCTGGAGTTGTTAGAGTTTCTAAACCAATATGACGACGTTTCTGATAATCGCACGACTGACTTTGCTTGCTATGCAAAGTCGAACTCATGCAAAGTCGAACTGCCTCTGCAATTCCAGCAGTAAACAAGCGAATGAAGAAGATAGTGGATAGAGAAGTGATCTGCGAGATATTTAATGAACTGTGCAGAGATATTTACGGATGAACAGTGCACAACCAGTTAATGAACAATGACGAACCAATTTAAGTGTAAAATGGAATGTGCAAAAATGAATAGTGATTTGGCCATCATCTCTTTGCGGAGACACACCGCGGATAGTGTGGAGACACGGCGCGCGCTTTTTTTTAAAAAAAATAATGTTTTAATTTATTAGTTTTTTCCTGAATTAAACAATATTTCGTGCTCAATTTTATCTTTCTTTGATAATGTCCTCTTCAGATTTTATTCAACTTTAATGTTTATTATTATTGCATTGAATTTTACAATTATGTTATTTGACTTTGACATTATACTTTATAAATGTTATGCTAGAGTTTTATCAATTTTATTNAAATTTTGTTTTCCTTTATTCCTTTCTGCATCTCTCCTATTAAAATTAAAATCCTTTCATTTTTGTCACAGTAGTCTTGACAATTAACCTCTTCCCAACTGGTTTGTGAATAGTTTCTTTTTTTCCCATTTTTATTTACAATCTGATTTTCATTAATTGTATGACTACTATTTATGAATTTTCTCCTCTTCGTCTTGCTTCGGTGAAAAGGCAAGGATTTCTTTTGTTCTTGAAAGTTTACCTTCCTTTGATAATGTTAAATAGCTTATAAAAAAGTTCATACTTCTCTTCAGATTCCATTTCATCAATATATAAGGTAGCTACTTTAATGTTTATTACTATTGCATTAAATTTTACAATTATGTTATTTGACTTTAACATTATGCATTTTATAAATGTTATACTAGAGTTTTATGACTTTCATCCATCAAATTTATTTGCCAATGTGCTAATGTTAGTATTATTATTATTTGTTAGTTGTTTGACTAATAAAATACTTTCTATTTTATTCAGATCGGTAGTAAATTTTTTGTCTGATGAATTCTCTCGAAATATCAGGTCATGATGATTTTATTAATCTTGAAACTATTTCTGAAAGAACAAGTAAATCATATAATGCTTTCATTTGTCAACAACAAAATCGAAGGCAGGATATGAGGAATCGAGTTCAAACCGTAAATATTGATTATCGTAAAAGGATTAATGATACTATGTTATCTCAGAATAATTATTCTTATGTGCATAAATCTAGGCCTTCCACTTTGACTAATGTTTTCAATTATGAATTACGTGCAAGTTTTAACATGCTGAATATACCAACTACTGCATATGTGTTACCAACATGTAACTATTGTAAGTATTATGGTGCGCTTAGTGCCGACTGTTACTCCGTACTGTGCGGAGTAATAAAAAACAACTTCACTCCATACATATAAGAAAAAGAAGGCAATCCCCACTCAAAAATACAACTTGATTCCATATATATAGTTCTCGTTTTATAAACTTACACATATTTAATATTTTATAACAAATATTTCTTTCATTGCCCAGTGCTAAATATTTAACTCCTAATATATTTAATACTAGATATTTTCTAAAACATGCTGACTTCTCACCGCATAATAGATATTTTCAAACTGACACGTCGCTATTAACAATTTTCATTCATCATAACAAAACTTCGTAACTTACTCACTAACAATTTAATATACGACTGTCATTAATTGTTCGTTAGACTTATTATTAACTTCAAATCAATAATATTTTGTAGTTCAATTACCTTGATCTTTTTCTCATTTTAGTTTACATAACTTTAATACACACATCCATATATAAATTCAAATATTACTTCACTAACTTATAAAGTTTTCATCATAACATATTCATTTCAGTTAAATAAATTATAAATTCTCAAGTTATTATTTATTCCGGTAAATATGTTTTCAACTGCTTTAACTTCTTTATCACATGTTAGTATTAGATATTTACTAGATATTTTCTACGACATGCTAGCTTTCCTTCGCACAATAGATGTTTTTGGTTCCTCTCTTGTTGGTTTGTTTCTCCAATACAAAAGGTGCATGGAGAAAATATTTATAAAATATCAACTGCAAGTCCGCTGACCCCTCGATAACTGTGTTTTTAACCTCATTTACTTCTCCCTATATACTTGCAATGACTAATATACAAATGAGTATACATGTAAATTTTTTTCATTTATACACTTTTCCACTGAACTTTCTTCCTTATTCTGTAGGTACTATAAATATTTAGGTATAGAGTACAAATATGAATTGTCAAACGTTAACAAACTTAGAAATATTAATATTGTCCCCATTAATTTCTTTCTTGGAAAAAATTTTGGTGGCCAAAAACTTTTCATTTAAATCTTACTAGAATATTATCATAATTAAATTTTACTAATTATTATGTTTGATAAAAAATTACTGACGTCTTTCAATACCATTAATATTTAATACACTAAATAAAAACTTACTGAACTTTCACAATGATTTAGCTTTTCATTGATATTTGATACACTAACATTACCTTAAAAATATCAAATCCCGTACATTGTATGGGCATACAACTAGTATTGATAAAAGCTTCGATAAATGGTGAATAGCTTAAAATCAAAGGAAACTATAAAACTAGGAAAGGAACGAAAGCCACATAGTTGAATTTTCGAAATATGATTCAAACATCTTAAATATGTTAGCAAAAGTGATGTCAACAAGATTATGTCGATTATACTTTGAATTAAAACAATAATTTTAGGACGGTTTTTGATCTATTATATAATATTTTTCACTTTCGAGCATGTCGAGGCAACACGCGAAACTTGAAAACATATGGCCCCAAATGAAAACAACCTAAATGAAACAAATGGGTCCCCCTTCTTCTAGATTAGGATCCACATGGATAGCGAACTCAACAACTTTAATAAAATAGATGTACCTCCTATACTGTAACTCACGAAATAGTGAATATGCCAACCTAGATGAAACACAAGTCCCATTTTTCTAGACTGGGACCCATGTGGATGGTGAACACGACAACTTGGTTGAAACAAATGGGCCCCATTATTCGAGACTGGAACTTACGTGGATAGCGAATATTACAATCCTTATGAAATATGGACCCCCTTCTTTCAGATTGAAACTCACTTGGATAGTGAACATGACAATCTTGATGTCAACTTAATATGTTGGATTGAATCTTGGGAAAAATTCATAAATACAATACTATAAGAATACAAATTCAAATTTAACAATTTTGTAAAAAAGTTTCACAAATCAATGTTAATAATAATAATAATAATAATAATACATCTCTCTCTCTCTCTCTCTCTCCCTCTCTCTCTCTCCCTCTCTCTCCCCCCCC
>CAIGRN010028357.1:0-11960 GCA_903798345.1 Fraxinus anomala
CTATGACAAATTGATCCAAGTATTGATGAAATACTCAATTTATTAAATCTATGAATACTGTTGGAGCATTTGTCAACTCAAATGGTATAACTATGAACTCGTAATGTCCATAACAAGTTCTAAAAGCCATTTCAGATATATTACTCGCATTAACCTTCAATTGATGATATCCAGATCATAAGTCAATCTTGAAAACTATCTTATCCCATTTTAATTGATCAAACAAATCATCTATTCTTGGAAAATGATATTTATTCTTGATGGTCATATGGTTCAGCTCCCTATAGTCGAACACATCCTCATATTTTCATCCTTCTTCCATATGAACAACACTGGTGCGTCCCATTGTGATACACTTGGTCGAATAAAGCAATGTCTAACAATTCTTGTAATTGAATTTTCCACTCTTGAAGTTCATTTGGAGCCATTCTATATGGAGATTTATATATTGATGCCGCACAGGGAATCGGATCTATTGTGAATTCCACTTGTCTATTTGGTGAAGTACCATGTAAATTTTATGGAAACACATCTATAAATTGTTGAACCACTGGTATGTCTCAATCTTTATCGTCACGTATTTTTTATGTTAACTGGAAATCCTTGATATGTTTCTTTTCTCAACATTTTCTATACTTGCAAGGCTGATATCAGTTGGAGATGGAGTTTTGTCTTCACTCCAAGGGAAAAGACACTTCCATTTCTCTAGAACGGATGGTTGCATAATTACATTCTAACCGATCCTACCCAAAAGCACATCAAAGTCTTTCATTCCTATCAGATACAAATTAGCTTCTAATATTTTCCCTCAATTTCAAGATTTACCGACTTAGCTAACTGATCAATATTCAATGTTTTGTTTGAGTGGATGCTAATTTCTTGTGTACGCAATGAAAGATGATGATACAAAAGAGTGGATAGCTCCCGAATCAAACAGTACATAAGCAGGTGCATCAGATATCAATAAAATACCTACTGTTACATTTGAGTTCTCTTTTACATCCTTCTGAGTTAGTGTAAAAACTCATGCTTTTCCCTTTTGTTCTGATCGGTGCTATCATCCTTCTTCTAAGTAAATATGGGATAATCTTTAGCAATATGGCTTGGCTTACCACACCGAAAGCAGGCATTCTTCCTATACTAGCATTTACATCGATGAGGCTTACCGCACTATAGGCACGATGATACTACAACTACTATAGCCTTACTGGCACTAGATCCGATATTAGCTTTCTTATTATGCCATTTACCCTTTCCTTTATCTTGACCATTTCTTTTTCTTTTTCCAAATTGCCTTTTATCCTTTTAGTTGTACAATTGATTGTGTTGCTTTGCATTAGCCTTCTGATACCAAATAGTGTGAGCTCATTCTAGTATCTCACGACATGATGTGAAACAATGTAACATAAGAATCATGCTTAGTTTTGGGTTTAACCCTTGCTCAAACCTTGGAGTCTTCTTAATTCTGTGTCAACCAGGTGTGGAGAGTACCTTGAGAGTTGGTAGAACTTTCACTCATAATCAGCTAGGGACATATTGCCCTGTTTGAACTGAAGGAATTGGCTTTCCTTGAAATCTCTTAGAGACCGAGGAAAATATTTGTTTATAACTTTCTCCTTGAACTATTTCAAAAATTAACATCAACTGCTGCTCTTGGGTCCTAGTTCGGGACATCGAATCCCACTAGTGACTTGCATCACCTGTAAACATAAACTCTGCACACTGGACCTTTTGATCATCAATGCAGTCTATAATTCGAAAAATTCGTTCTAACGAAGTCATTCCTTAGCTACTAGTGGACTAGATGTTCCATCGTAGGTAGGAGGCTTATGCCTTCGAAATAACTTAACTATTGAGGCATGAGTCGGGAGAGTAATAGGAGCTGATGGTGTAAGTAGAGATTGATTCTAATTTAGCCTGCCAAGATCTTGAATTGCTTGCAGGAGGTCCCTTATCAAATTGTTCTAGTTTGCTCGAGACATTTTTTTTAAATAAAAATAATAATATCTTTTATCAAATTTGTATACTAATACCAAAATACTTGGAATGAAAGGGCAAGGTGAAATCTTTCACAACTTGATCACAACTTGATTTCTTTTTATTGCATATTGATATAGGAAAAACAATTCAATAAAAATTATTATTGTAAATGAATAATCTCCATAGCCTCTACTCATTTTACTCTTCGTCTTCTTTTGGGTCCTTATCTAGATCTTCTCCTTCATCTTCGTTAGCATTTGCCATAATTGGTTGTATAACTTCATCATCTGAAGTCACTATCGATTCGGATCCCGAGTGAGAAACAACACCAATCATAGTCTCCCAATTATTGATATATGCGTTGCAAAAATTCTCAAAGTCAAGTTCTTTATCACTTTCCAAAATCTGAGATAGTATATTTTCTTGTATAAGCTTCCTGATACATTTCTCACGAGGTGCAAGAGTTGCTAGCAAATGACCTATTGCTTGTCGATCATTAATTATGTAACATGCGTTCTTTGCTTTTAGTCAATTTTTGTCTTTTCCTAGCCATATGTTATCCACATGTTTAATTTCTAACATAATACATGTCTTTTAAACAACACATTTTCTTTTTCAAATTACATTTATCTTTACATATAAAAATATACATAAGAAAATGTAGAATGTACCGTAATATGAAAAAAAAAATAATAGAATAATAACATTTTTTATAATAAGAATTTTAACTTCACTTAGTTAAGCATATATGTGTCAGAGGATGAGGTAGATAGATGAATGCGAGACGCCATATAGTGCCTTAAATATTTTATTTTCTCATTTTAAAATTTCTACTTTGTACTTGAAATATATATAATTTTTTTTAAAAAAATGAAGAGTCTACAGAATCGACTAAACCGTGCTCTAATACAATGTTGTAACGCTTCGACCCTCATGGACCGAAATATTACTAGAATAATTGTACCTTAACCGTGGACTTAGTAATTAACTATACTTTTAGCGAAAAGCATAAAAAAATAATTTAAAAAATTACTTGAGAATTAGGTTTTTTTTTTGTTTATAAACAATATATTTTTCCTTGCATATTACCTGTTTTATTACATGGACAATGGCATGCATGCGTTTACCCAATAAATAAAAGGTTTTAAATATATTTTTCATGTATACACATCTTTAAACAGTAAATAAAACTAAGCTGTTTTCTTTTTCTATTTTGCATCGCAGGTGCCAAAATAAATTTGTTTGCATAGCCATCGATTCCGAAACTTCACGAAATTTTAATTTAGAGTAGGAAACTCCTTAAAATATGACATATTCAAAAATCAGCTTCTGTTGACAACATATGAGGTACTAAAATATTTTTCAAAACTGGTTTGGAAGATAAACCAGCACAGATTACTTAAAATAACATATAAAATCAGATATCGGATTGACAAAATTTCAAGTGTACTCGATAGCTAACCCACGAGACTATCAAAGCCCACTGGTTTAGTCCAAAAAATTTAAGAAATGAATGAGTAATGAATTTTTTGAAGTCAAGGGTAGAAAGCTAAAATTTTAATAAAAAAACAGCAAGACTAAATTTTATTGCTAACATTTTTGTGATAAACGGCAACTTGTACGTTAATTTTCATAAAACATAACTACTTTTAAATATAACTAATTCAAAAAAATCTTCTTAGACTAGTTCCACAAATGATATTCATAGAAATTCATTTATTTAAAAACATGTAAACATTTCATAATCGAAGAAAAACTTTAAGTTATTTGCTTCTCCAAAGCACCTTGCATCTTTGTCTACCAGCATCCACGCCCCAAACAAATTAAATCAACCTGTAGGAAGGGAATTAACTCATGAGTTTGAAACTCAATAAATATCAACTATATATTTCGTTGTCAAATTAGAAAATTCGAACTATATATTCATACCGTCGCAAATAGGTGGATTTCTGGGAAAATTCTATTTTTATAGAATTATCATAACACGTAGAGTTAGAAAGTGATCGTTCCAGCTATAGTAGAGCTGAAGCACCATACTTGAAGGCACTAATTTGTTCATACTTTAACGAAAATTCATAACTTGAAAATGAAATAATCACTTGCACTTCTACCTACCTTAGTTTGATGCTTTTAAATTGATGAAGTTGGATGTGAATATTGTTTCCCGATGGCACCCAATGCTTTTTAAAAAATCTGTCTCTCTTTTTTTCTTACTTTTGAAAATTTTTCTTGTTCATTGTGTGTAGCTCCATTTTGTAAATTGTAACTAGATACATATAATGGAAAGGAATATGAATGATTTAGGGGAAATGAAAAGTTTAATCCTTGAAGAAGAAACGTTGGTTGAACATTCATAAGTTAATGAGGATTAAAGGAGAATTTAGGTTTCATTTCATGCACTTATTTGAGATTTAATGTCATATATATGTATGTGTGTGCAATATGTTTTATTTGTACATTTGAGGTTTAAATGTTTTACTTATCATTAATTAATGCAACTACNTTGAAGAAGAAACATTGGTAGAATATTCACAAGTCAATGTGGTTTAAAGGAAAATTTAGGTTTCATTTCATGCACATATTTGAGATTTAATGTCATATATATGTATGTGTGTGCAATATGTTTTATTTGTACATTTGAGGTTTAAATGTTTTACTTATCATTAATTAATGCAACTACTTCAATACATAGATATATTTTTCTTGGCCTTATACTTAGTTACTTAATAGAATAAGGAAATAACAATACAAATTCCCAAATAAAACTTTAAATCCTCTTTTACTTAATGTGGTCCTTTTGAAAAATAACGTGTGCAAATCTAATCTTGAAAATATTTATTTAAGGCATATCGAATTAGTATTGGGCTTTCATTTCTTATGTAAGATCATCACATCAGAAAAATGAGCTTAATTTCATTTCTTTTTTCGGGCTTCTACATCCTACCCCACCACCACTGCATGATGCACAGCAATTCTGACCCAGCTCAAGCCATCACAACCTGATCTTTTATATGCCCTTCTTAGAGGATTTTAGCAAATCAAACAAGATAGAAGAAGAGGAGACTAAAGAACGTAGACTCAGTTTTCCTTTTTCTTTCTTTCTTTCTTGCTAATACTTATTTAATCCATAATCTACTAAAAGTTTTTAAGAAGAAGAAGACCCATTATTACCAAGAGCATGAGGATTGTGGAAAAGAAAAAGTTGTTTTTTTAATTTTTTATTTCAATTTTTTAATTATTCATTTGAGACAGATTTATACTTTTTTGAAAAATATGGAACTACTATTGTAATTAATTCTTTATTTTCTCTTCTTCTTTTCTTTTTGTTTTATTTAAAGAAGAGAAAATGTTCGTCATTTCAAAAGGCTTTATTAAGAAATTTGAAGAGAACTTTGTATTTAGCACTTAAAATATCATCTAGGGTTTTCGTCAATTTGAAAGGATATGGGTATCATCTAGGGTTGTGCACCAATTATCCTAAAAAAGTAAGAGAGAAATATAAATCTAATCAAATATGATATAAAAATGTGTTTTCTTATTTAAATAGACGGTTCTACCACTGTATATATGATCGCCCAACCAATTTTTTTCTCTTAATTTTCTCGTGAGCCAAAGTAGAGACACAATTTGCGTTTTGTGATGCTTGTTGTAGTAATTCTAGAAATTTCCCCTGCATGTTTAGGATGACTACAGAAAGATCTAAACACAATCTATACGAGTTTCGTTTGAATCGAACAAGAGTTGAATTTGAATAACTTGACACTACTTTTTAATGAAGAAATTGAAAAATATTAAAGCTTGGATCTAGTAGGAGATTTCGGCCGGCTGAATTTCCCTACTCCTAATGATGTCAATTCCAATGAACACAATAGAGAACAAAAGCATCTTCACCATGTCAATGAATTATATCCAAATTAATTACAGAAATTTAATGGACAAGGGTAATGCATAGTAGCATTAATGTGTTATACTACCGTCAAGGTGTTTTTATGTAATAGATCATCTTAAATAAGACTCATGTTCCCACTTTTAAAATGATCTATCAACCAGGGACACTTAAATGCCACATAATATGTGATTAGCACCCGTAGAGCTAAATAGTAGCACTCAACTTTAATTCGTGCTCTCCACCTCCACCTTTCACGTTAAGTAAATTACCTTTTTCTTGCCAACAAACCCAACAAATGGAGTGAGGAATAAAATAGAGCAAATTTCATAAATATTCCCTATGACAGTTACATAGTCCTGCTCTCTCCATTTTCAAAAATTTCAGATACTCATTTTTATATTTAAATTATTTTTTTCTTTGTTATTATTTATTAAGATATAAATTTTCGAACTTTTGATTTAGATGAGATCACTTTAGTTAAAATATGTTCATTATATATATAGAGATATTAAAATTAAAATTACTAAATAAATGTTTAGAATAATTATAAAGCTAATAGAAAACTCAATAAATATTTTATATTGCTATTTTTAATTAGTGTTCAAAAAAGCATAAAGCGTAGCGAGTCGTGGAGGTCAACCTTGGCATATGCGTAAAAAAACATTTTCTCATTTTAATATTATTTTAAAATTTTAAATTAATCTAAAAAATATTTAATAATTAAAGAAAAAAAGGGATAAAAAATATAAAAAAGCATTAAAAAACGTAAAAGCATAAAAAGAGCTCGCCTAGGAGCGGCTACGTGTGAAAAGAATAAAAAAACAAAAAATAGAATAAAAATAATAAAAAAATGCGAGGCGGGATGTTTTACGCTCACTTCGCGTCTAAATGCTTTTAGGTTCCCTTTTTCAGAACACTGATTTTAATAATATTATCTCTATTTTTTACTCTTTTAAACCCTTGACATTCATACTATAATATTAGAAAATTAAAAACTAATATTCATAATATTAAATATAAAAAAAAATTGGCATAAAAGATTGAACTATACCTATGGTGAGGGCTTCTTGGTAAGTAGAATTTCACTCTTATCATTTTTCTTTTTATTTTATTTTTAATAAAGCCTGTTTGAGCCCCTCTCTTTTTTTAAAAAAAATGTATTTTGAAATAGTAGATTAATGAGTAATGTGTGTTTCAAAAATAAGAAAAAGTTTTGGATTTACGTGTAATATTAATTTATTAAAGAATATGTAGTTGAAAAGAAGAGGGAGAAAAATGTATTTTGAAAATAACGAGGATCAAACAAGTGCCATATATATTATAAATTGATCGCAAGATAATGACAATAATAAAATAAGCAAACAAAATACAAGAACATCGAAATTTATGTGAAAACTCAATATGGGTAAAAACACATGTACATGAGGATAAATTCACTATAATAAATAGTAATTATATTTACAATATCAATATCTCAATACTTTTAATTGAAAATTAAGCGCTCTCTCTCTCTTTCTAATAATATTATTTTTAATTGTTATGACATCAATACAAGTTTTGGAGAATATATATAAACCCTAAAATTCGAGTTGTAAATGAATAAGAGTCCAGAAAACGCGTTAAAACAGGAAATGGGCATGAGCCGAATAAACACGTCGTTCGAGAGTCAAGCAGGCGCCAAGTCTCTGTTGAGATTTTGTCAGCGCCACTGAGTGCCGGCTAGTGACCAACTAACGAAATTGCGGCGACTTTTCTCTCCAGTCCATAATTTGATATCTTCAAAACCACTTCAAACAAAATTTTAATACCTATTAGAATTTGGGTCAAACTACAATAAATCTCCATCTTGAATCAAATTTCAATGCAAGGAATTCTGAAATATATATCCAAAGTAAACACTACTCCACCTCTTCCAAACAAGCCCCAATAGGCTAAATCAATGACAAACACCAAATAAGCTCAAGCAATATTCGAACTTAGAAATGGAACGTGGTTTTGTCATCATATCAGAGATTATCCTTGGTATCAACCTTATTTACTATAATATCACCACGAGCATCACATCACAGACAAAGTGATTCCTCACATTATTGTGTTTAGTCCTTTCGTAAAATATCTGATCCTTAGTCAGAAAGATAGCACTCTAACTATCACAATGCACAGTAGAAATTTGTAAGTCTCCATTGATTTCATCAATCAATCCTCTCAACCACATAACATTCTTATATATCTCTGTAATAGCCATGTACCCTATTTATGTTGTATACAATGCTACTGTATTCTGCAAACTAACTTTTCAGTTGATAGCACAGCTTCCGAAGGTAAACACATACTTGTAAGTAATCTCCTCTTATCAAGATCTCCTTTATAATCTAAATCCACATACCCAATTACTACATCTGTATTTCTACCAAAATGCGAGCAAGCATTAGTAGAGCCCCATCAAGTATCTGAGCGCACTGTTTTTCAATGTTTCTTGCTAGGTTTTGCCATGTACCTATTAACTACACCAACAACATGTACCAAATCTAGTCTTGTACAAACCATAGCATAAATAAGTGAACCAACGACACTTGAATAAGAAACCCTAAACATATAAACAATGTCTTCATCTAATTGAGGACACAAGCTAGATAATAATTTAAAGTGGGCAGCCAAGGGAGTACTGACAGCCTTTGCATTTAGCATATTGAACTTGTGAACCACCCTCTCAATGTACCCCTTCTGATTCAAATATAATATGTCAGCTTTCCTATCCCTCAAGATCTCCATACCAAGAATCTTCCTTCTTACACCCAAGTCTTTCATCTCAAACACTTCATAAAGTTGAGATTTCACCTTTCCGACATCTACTTATCCTTGGCTGCTATGACCATATCATCAATACATAACAATAGATATATAACCGATCTATCATCTCCGTTTCTGAAGTACACACAACTATCATAACTGCCTCTAATGAGATTATTAAAAGTTATGAATGGATCGAACCTTTTATACCACTGCCCCAACGACACTTCCATACAAGGAATTATTCAACAAGTATACATAGTTTTCTTTTCCAGAAACTATGGAATCTTCTGATTGTTGCATGTAAATGCTCTCCTCAAGTTTTCCATACAAGAATGTTGGCTTAATATACATCTGCTCAAGGTCTAAATCATTCTTAACCACATCCCCAAGTAAAACTCTAATTGAGCTATGATTTACTACTAGTTAAAAAACATTTGAAAAGTCAACACCTAGAATCTGAATGTAGCCCTTTACTACCAATCTGACCTTACATTGCCTCTTCAGCTACTGGTGTACCTTCTTTCATTTTGAACATCTTCTTGCAACGAATGACCATCTTTTCCTTGGGTATTTTCACCTAGTCACAAGTGATGTTTTTACTTAATAACTCTATCTCATCCTGCATTGCAATCAACCATCTGCTAGAATCATTGCAACTAACTGTCTCTGAATATATAGTAGGCTCCTTAGTGAAATTAATACTATCAGCCATACTCAATGCATATCGTCCAAATTTGCTTCTCCAACTTCTGTGGAGGTCTAATATGTCTATGAGGTCTATCATTAGTAATTGAATACTGTGGTGTTGTAGGCAAAATGTTACTATTTGTTAGCTCTCAACTATACTGATTTTGAACATCTGATCTCTCTTCTGAAGTAATTTCCAACTCCACTTGAGTATTTTGATCCTATTGATCAATTTTACCGAAATCCTCACGAGGCAAATTTTGAATCATAGCAAGTTTATCAAACACTACATCTCTACTAACCACCACTTTTTCCTGTCTTAAGACACCACAAATTATATCCCTTTACACCTGATTTATATTCAAGAAAGATGCATTTTCTAGATCTAGGCTCCAACTTTCATTATTCATATGAGCATAAATAGAACAACCAAAAATCTTCTAATTAGAATAACCAGAAGGTTTACTAGACCATACCTCTTATAGTGTCTTTTTCTCAATGGCAATTGAGGGTAAATGATTAATCAGAAAATAAGTTGCAGTAGCAGTTTCAGCCTAAAAAGTGTTAGGCAACCCAAAATTGGAAAGCATACAATGAATCTTTTCCATCAAGGTTTTATTCATTCGTTCTGCCACACCATTCTGTTGTAGAGTTCTAGGCATTATCAAGTGTCTCAAAATATTTTCAACCCTACAGAAGCTATTGAATTCATCTAAACAAAGCTCTAACCCATTGTCGGTGCATAAACGTTTCAACTGCTTTTCTGTCTATTTTTCTATCATTGGTTTCCACACCTTGAAGGTCCCATACACATCACTCTTCTATTTCAAAAAAAAATACCCAAACGTTTCTAGAAAATCATCGATCACTGTCAACAACTAATATTTACTTCCTTTAGCTCAAAGATCTAAATGGATATACTCAAGTGTTCCCTTCGTGTTATGTCTTTCTTTAGTGAATCTGGCCCTTTTCTACTTTTCAAAGACACAATGCTCATAAAACTTCATTTTATTGATCTGCTACCCATCTAGAAGTCCCCTCATACTCAACTCTGTCTTACCATTCTCACTCATATGCACGAGCTTCATAAGCCAAAGTTTTATAACTTTTTCATCCGTTAAAGAAGAAATAGTAATTGCTACATCCCTTATAAATGTAAAACCCTGCAAAATATACAATTGAGTAGAGCTTTTATGTCCCTTTATGATAACAAGAGCACAATTACTCACCTTTAAAACTCTATCTTCACCGGTGTATCTATATCCCTTTGAGTCAAGTATGCTCAAATATATTAGATTCCTCTTTAGTTTTGGAACGTACCTTACATCTGTAAGTATTCTAATAGCCCCATCGAAATTCTAATTATGATTAAACAAAATCCAGCAATTTTGCAATGTGTGTTGTTTCCCATAATTACAGCATCTCTTGAAACTTTCTCTATGTTGTAAAACAGCATCTGTTAGGACACATATGGAATGTACAATCCAAGTCTAGAACTAAAACCTTACAAGATTTGGAATCAATGTCAGAAATCACAATAAGCACTCATTCACTTTACTCATCTTCCACAAAATCAGTCTCCATTTTATTTTCAGGTTGTTTTCCTTTATCAATAGCACCAACAGCTTTGTTTCTATTTTTCAAAGAGTAGCAATTAGCTTTGATGTGCCCATTCTTCTTACAATAGTGACATACTTTCTCCGCAACTCTAGATTTCGATCTTTCCCTCATATTCCTAGCAAGGTTCCTATCTTGATTCCTCCCACGAACAACTAGGCCTTCAGCCTGACTCTCAAATCCTTCTACAACATGACTCATCTTCTCATTAGACAATAAAATATCGTAGACATCATCCATGGTGAGAGTATCATGAATATAGAGTATAGTATCTCTAAAACTCACATATGTTAGCGGCAACAAACACAACATCAATGCCAAGTCCTCCTCCTTATACTTAACATACAATGTCTTTAAATCAGTCACAATTTCTTTGAACATAGTTAAGTCATCATCTAATGATGTACTTTCGGACATTCAGTGAGAATACAAGCATTGTTTCAAGTGTAACTTACTGGTCAAACTCTTTATCATACAAAGCTGCTCTAATTTCAACCACAACCCAGTGGCACTTTCTCTTTTAGAGCATCCTAATAATTTGATTTGATAAATGTAGATGAATTTGAAAATGGGTTTTCCGATCCCTACGCTACTTTGCTTCCTACATCTAGGTTGAAAGTATCTTATCAAAGGCAAGCAAAGCTTCCTCAAAATTCATCTGTGTGAGAACCACTTACATCTTCACTTTCCAAAAAGTAAATCTCAAGTGTCAATCCAATAATGGAATATTGTATTTCATTGTTGCCATGTGGAATAATCAACTTTGCTTTGATACCAGTTTGTTATGAATTGATCGCATGATAATGACAGTAATGATATAAACAAGCAAAAGACAAGAATACTGACATTTATGTGGAAACCCAAGATAGGAAAAAAACTATAGGAAGAGGACGATAAATTCATTATGATCAATAGTAATTGTATTTACAATATCAAAATCTTAATACTCAATTGAAATCTAAGCTCTCTAGCTCTCAAGATGTTGTATGAATGT
>CAIGRN010028361.1:0-24174 GCA_903798345.1 Fraxinus anomala
TGAATTTTGAATTATATAGTTTATACGTAGAATTTGAGCTAATTTTCCCTTTAATTTTGAACTTAACTTTAAGATAATTTTTATACACAATTAATTACATATGTTGGTCCACATGGCAAATTAAATAATTTTCCAACAATCCTAAACCTAAGGTAAAGCATATAACGGTTACGTGATGAATTAACGAAAAATTATATAACTATATTTATTAAGAATTGATTATATAATAGCCTAACCTGGTAGTTAAGAAAATTCCAAAGGAACTTAAAAACCCTAGATTATGTCGCCATCTATTTATAACACCCACGAGACCTCCGACCACTGCTCTCTGCATTCTGTACTTTGCCGCCTAGAAAACTGAAAACCATGAAAATATAATACAAAAAAAATGAGAGGAAAATCTTCTTCAAAGCAAATCAGTACTAAAAATGGTGGGGTGGAATTAGAAAATCTTGAAAACCTGACAAAAAAACAAAAAACCCATCTCTCTGGTTCTTACGGTCGTACCCTTGTTAAACAATTAAACTCTTCAAGAACCAAAGAAAATAAGAGTTCAGATGTAGAAGTCAGTTCCTGTAGCAACCAAAATTCAGCCAAAAATGGTGAAGGATTCGGTGAAAAGCCTAAAAAACAAGTGAGAAGAAGACTCCACGCCAGCAGGCCTTATCAGGAGAGGCTTCTGAATATGGCTGAAGCAAGAAGAGAAATTATCACTGCCCTTAAATTTCATAGAGCGGCCATGAAAAAAGCTCAAGAAATGGAAAATCAGACAATAATGGAGTCTTCTTCTCAAGAAATTTGTTTAGAAAATGAGGCTAAATTGAAATCCAGGAGAAACCAAAGAATTTACGCCTCAAATTCTACTTCAAATTTCGCCTACTGTTCTTCTGGGCCTGATTATTCTTGGCCTCTTTCTTCAGTTCCTCCTGCACCACCACCTCCAACTTTTCAAGAAAATCTCAATATTTCACTGCCTAATCAAACCTTGGGACTGAACCTCAATTTTCATGATTTCAACAACTTGGACGCTACCCCTTATTACAATCCCACTACCCCTCCATCACTTTTTTCATCCTCATCTGCATCTTCTTCTTCACCTCCACTCTCGGCCACCGCCGCCGCCACCTCAGAAACTCCATGCATGGCGGCGATGGTGGTGGTGTCCAGCATACCGGAAATGGACTTGGACTTGCATCCAGCAATGGATGATAAGGAGATGGCTGAGATCAGATCAATTGGAGAGAAACATCAAATGGAGTGGAATGACACCATGAATTTGGTTACCTCTGCTTGGTGGTTCAAATTCTTGAAGGCTATGGAAATTTCTCCTGAAGATAAAACAGAGGATTATGGTTTATTCTCTCCATTGGATGAAGTAATGGAATTTCCAGATTGGTTGAATGCAAATGAAAGCTGCTTTGAATGATTATTGTTCTGATGACTACTTGCAGGATTCTGCTTTGCCATGGTAAGAATATATATTTTTTTTTTTTAAATGCTTGTGGAGAATTCAGAATTATATATTTTTTCTTTTGTTGTAAAAGATGTTTTCTGTTTTTTTTTTTTTCTTTTAATTGATTAGAATGAATAGAACTTTTGTTACCTTAATTTTTTAATTCTTTCATTCTACATTTATTTAAGAACATTTCTTTTCTTTTCTAATTAAACTACCTCGGCCAAACTTAAAAAATGTTAAGGAAGATTTAGATTTATTTATTTAAATTTAGTCATTAACACACTACTTCACGTTCGCATTCTATTATTTTCATTGAAGAATTGATGCAGTGCAATTTCAAAAAATAAATGGAGTAGAGATCGAAATGTAATACCTTGCTTATTTCGGTACAATTATTAATTTAAATGTAGTCTAATTGATGAGCTCATTGTTTGGTCGAGGAGGAGATGTTATACATATGGCCATGGGCACAAAGTCTAAGAAAATCTTTCACATTATACTTTGAAGGCTTTTGTTATGCGTAACACCTCGGTGTACAAGCCCCATACAATAGGAGGGTTCGCAATTTTTTTTATTGAACGCGGCCCCACTATTGTGATGGGGGTTTTACCCCGTGTACAAATAGCAAAACTCTACTTTAAATTATGTATAAGTCAAAATTTTGTTTTAAAAAATGATTCTATTACTACTATTTAATTATTTTTTCATTGGAGAAATTATAGACCGCAGCAAAATTATAATTACACCTAAAAAGAATCTTTCTCGAGTAAAAAATAATCAAAATGTGTATTGATCTCTAAAGTATGAAGTTCAGTACTCAATATCGAATAATACCATCAAAGTGTTATAGAAAGACCGATAATCCTATAATTGAAATTACTCGACATGCTATTTTTGTAATTACTTCTTCCTTTTTCCTGATTATACAAACAACTACTTATATTTTTCTTTTAAATGATTCAGCATGGAGATTGAGGAAATTGAAGGAATAGATGGGGACTGGTTAGCTTGAGAAAGTTTTTTATTTATATTGCAAATATTAGCATTGACCTATATTACTTACCATTGAATTGTACGAAAAGCTACGGATGGTATCTAATCATTGTTAATTGGCAAAGAGATGATGCCCGCCCCTGATTATTATATTTTATTTTAAGTTTATAATTTAAATCGTATTTTAAAAATAAAATTTTGTTAAATTTAAATAAATAAGTCAATGGCGATTTTTTTTAATGCCTGTCCCATCTCAATTCACAAAAATTTCCGACGAGGCGGGGACGGAGAGGGCGTCCTGATTTGATCCACCCAATCCCACCTCACATGTTGCCATCCCTAAGAAAAGCTAACAAAATGACGAAAAATGAAAATAAAATATTGAAAAATACATTACAAAAAAATCTCACCACACAAATATAGGGATGGAAATTTCATGTTCCAATCGAGGAAACAGGGTGGGCGATAGGAACATGATCCTGTCTCAACTCTTATACTATCTAAAAATGTGTACGATTTTACCATCAATTGAGCTCTTGCTGCCTCCCTGTCAACTTATATATTACCTGCACTTTAGAACTCTGTTAGACATCAAGATCACAATTTCAAGAAAAAAGATAGACAACCATTGGCATTCTGGCTAACTGCTATGACAGTAAAATATGGATATTTATAGGTGAGTTTCCTGATTTAAGGGTGTGTTTGAGCCACATTATTTTGGAAGAATGTATTTTAGAATAGTAGAGTGATGGAGAATGTATGACCGATAAATAAAAAAAACAGTTATTGACGCGATGAAAAGTATTATTTTATTGAAGAATGTGTGGTTGAAAATGAGTAGAATAATGAGAACGAAAAATTTAATGTGGCTCAAACAGATGCCAAGTAAAGATGATGCCCATCCAAATTTACACGTGCCATGCGTTCCGTTGGTTGGGAATTGTTGTTATGCCATTGTTTTCCTCCATTGAATTACTCATTTTGAGATTATTTCCCTAAACCTTCCTTGATCACTAAAGATTCCTATACGAATGTGAAGGATAAAGTTGTTTCGTTACGAAATAGATTCATTGACCGCACATTCCAACTGTTCAAATCAGCATAACATAGAAACTAATTATCCCAAAAAACAAAAAAGAGAGCTTCGTCATCCGACCCTTGTTTATTGTATCTACAGGAGTTATCCATCATACGAAGTTCGACAAACAACAAGGATTGGTGAATACACACCATTCATGCGAAGGCCTTGCGAGTTGCTTATACCGTCGAAAAACTCAAAATCGATTAATCATATTGCTTCATTATAGCCACGTGAAGCACGTGCTTTCCATGTGGCGTTTAAGTGGATTCCATCTAGATTGTGTGATTTCACGTTAATCTTATAACTATTAAGATATCTAGAAAATTATCCCACTTACTTTGAAAGTCCGTTTCTTGGTACATTATGATTAATTAAACAATTATCTCTTTTATATTTTTCTCTATGGTTCACCCACAACAAAAAAAATAAAAAATTATTGAGGTCCAGTCCATTTATTAGATACACTATTGTAGGAAAAGTTGACACACTGTTCCATTACCCATCCTATTGAGAAACCTGGACAAAAAAAAATTAAACGTGACCCTATTTCAATTTTCTTATTTTATTTTAATATTTTTAATTAAAATTATGTTTAAAAAATAAATAAAAGAGAAGAAAAATAAAAACGATTGTGTTATATGTATATAATGATTTAAATATATGTGATGTGATAAAATATGATTGAGTTGTAATTTCTCAAATATAAAAAAAAAAAAACGATTGACAACACTGTACAAGACTATAATCTTACTGTTTCTTCTCTTCTTCCAATTTTGAAAAAGAAATGATGATCATCAATCAACGTAATTTTCGGAAATATTAATAGCATAAATCCGCCATTGATTAATACCCAACCTAAACACCATTAACACTTTGTGACTTCCCTCTCCAATCTGAAAATGAGTGAAAATTCGTCCGCCGGGAAATTACAATTGTCAGCCAAATTTGGAATTAAAGCCAGAATAAGGTAATGTGATTTCTAATTTCGCGTCCATTATATTGTTGTTTCTATGAAAATCCTAATTTACCCGATCCAAACCTTACATTGTCTCTCTCATTATCATCTTCAGTTGAAAAATCCAGTAGCGTTCGGCCTTTTCTGCCTCGCTTACCAACTTCAAAATTCTGGAAATTTTCGTTTGTCGAAATATTACATTGGTATTTTTATACAGTTTACATTTTTTTTTATTTTTTGTATGTTTAGCATTATATCTCCTGTAAAATTCTGCTCAATTTATAAGTTGAATAGTTTTTGTGTGGTAGTAAATGATTTTGGGAGGGGTTATAGAAAATAAGTTGAGTTCCTTGGTTTAACGTTATTTCGACTTGAATCGAAAGTTGAAGTTCAAAAATTGAATCAGTAATGCAAATTAACCACGCAGAAGATGTTCTCAGTTAATTACATGAGGTAATCTTTTGGTTTTGTCATTCATTCGGCTGTATTGATTTGATACTTGTGAATTGTTTGTATTGATTAAAGGTTTTACATCTTGTTTGCTGATTTTCATTGCATGCATTAGTTTCTGTTGATATTTCAAACAGTGTTCTGCATTTTCATGGAATGCGTCATTTATCGCTGTTTTTCGTCACATTTGTTATCCATGACATTACTTGATTAGATTATTGGAGCAATGTGTCATACATTTTAATAATGTCACATACTGGTTGTTTATTTCTTGCTTTGTTCTTTTTGCAAAGGTCTCATACCTTTTCTTTTCTTTTTTTTTTGGATTGTTTTGGTTGCTTCATTAAAATGTCAGTGTGCGCATTAAATTTAACAATTCTTAATATTTGCCTTGCAAATGACACTTTTTGTCTCTATGTATCATTGTAAGGCACAATATTTATTTCTTTTTCATTAGAAATTACCATTTCTTGAGTAATATTAGTAATTTTGATGCCAACTTCATGTTAAATGCTTGAGACTTAGATAGACTACTTTTGCATTCTACCCTAGGGACCTTGTCACTGACTCACTGCATCGTATTTTTATAATTCCCCGCTGAATTTTCTGCCCTTCATGAAGGGGCTCCTCGTGTAGTGGTTAGTGACTTGATGACTGGCTTGCTTGAATGAGGGAGATGTCATTTAGACTCTTTTTTTTTTCCCCTGTTTTAGCAATGAGGGATAATTCAAGTATTCTGGGACATGGGGCCGCACATAAATTGGGTTGGATGCAAGATCCTGATGCTATCCCTGCATTACAAGCTGTTCTAGGCGATCTTTCCTTGCATCCCATTGTTCGCCTAAAGGTATCATGCTTTTGAATTTGGATAATGTATATTCCTCTGTTTTCTTACTCTGTTTATTTAACAGGCTGCAGAATCTCTTGGTGCGTTTGGTTTGGAGAGTAGTGTTCCAGTCTTGGAGACTGCTTTCGAATCGGATCCATCTGCAGAGGTTAAAAAATCATGTGAAATGGCTCTTACTCGAATTAGGGAGCTAACCAATGCGAAGCCTGATGAATTAAGACGTTTCAATTTGTTGGAAGTAGCTCCATTGCTCTTTCGCCCTGTTCCGGAATTAAGGTTTGCACTTCTTGATATAGATTGGTAATCATAATATGGTCTTACCAGTCTAGAAAATAATTTGTTTTGTTCTCTGGTATATTATTCAGGGAAGTTCTACTGAATGAAGACAATAGCCTATATGAGCGCTGCTCTGCACTTTTTTCACTTAAGCTGTGTTGTCTTTATCCAACCGTTTGTACTGAGGAAGCAATCTCAGCTATTATTGAATCCCTATATGCAGAAAGCACAGTTCTACGGTACCATGTACGTTTTCATTTTGTGCTTTAATGCCAAGTTTTTCTAAAGAGACATTACCCTATAACGAAAGAGAGATCACATGCACACAAATGGACAAAGTAGTTTGAGTGTGACCCTCTACACTTGAGTTTGGGAAGTTGGTTCTAGTTGTAACTGGAGGAATTGACTCTATTACTTGAACATCTAATGTTGTATTGACCTGTTCCCCAGGTTGCGTATTGCTTGGTTGTAATAGGGAACAAAAGAGCTTTTCATGCTCTATCCCAGGTTCTTCAGAATGCCTCTGAATATCCTCTGGTTAGACATAATGCTGCTGATGCTCTTTATTCTATTGCAGTAAAAGAAGGTCTTGATTCTACTACATGTATGTCCTCCACCTGTACTTTTTACATATTGTTCTTATAACATTTGAGGTATATTTATCATATTATAGTTAGTTGGCCATGGCAATTGCATTAGAATGAAAACTATTTTTTCAGCAAGTCTAGATGGCGGGCTAGACGTCTTTCTTTCTTTCTTTCTTTTTTTTTTTTTTTTGGGTGGGGGACTGCAATATACCATAGACGCAATTCTCTAAATTATTTTGTGTTTTCCAATTAAATTATTTTTATGAGTTGGTGAAAAGTTGCAACAAATTGATATAAAAATTTTAGGGGGCATTGAAGGATTAAATTCATTAGAGTTCTGAGAGGAAGCTCTAAGAAAGGAACTTATACCTGTCACTTGATGCAAAATCTCTAGAAAAAAAATTGGTACAGACTTTACCAATTACCATGCTGTCAAGTACATATTTTTAAGGATGAAGAATAGGTGAAAAAAATGAACTGGTTTATTCTATATATATTTTACTTGATCTTCAATAGTATAATTTTCCTTTTTTATTTTGCACAATTCTTCTTTCATGCATCTTATGGATTTGTAGACCGCGAATGTATCATGCTGCTCAAGGAATTTGCTGAGGATCCTGAGCCTATTGTCTCACAAAGGTGTGAAGTTGCTATTAGGATGCTTGATTTTGTGAGATTAGCGCGGAACTTTCTGGTAAATCTAGAATTTGACTTATTTTAAATGTCAATTCTCCATTCTTCACATGAAATGAGTTTATTAGGTAAATATATATTCCAATTCTCTTTTTATATTCTTACGTAAATGTTTTGAGTTATTTTTTGTTGTGAATTTTCAGATTGTTGTTGTCAAACCACACCGTACCATTGGCACTAGCGTCCAAGAAAGGGAATCAGCAAAGAACACTAACAAGGCATGATATGTTAAGTAAAGAAGAAAAGTACTTTTGCTGTGGTTGGACTTTGGAGTAAAAAGTTAGAATCTTCTTGTTATTCAAACTTAAGACTTTTGTGTATCTAAGTATTAGGGAATTTATCTTTATATATATTGTTGGAGTTATATGATCAGTCAAAATATCGTTGGATCGATACCCGATGCATATGCATATGCATGTTACATATACATTTCGTACATGTTATGCATCTCTTATTATTAATCTTTCGTACTGATGCATTTATGTGATTACATTAGAACAAGATTTCTATCAAGTGTGTTTGAAATTATTTAATTTTAGTAAAACAACAATCTGCATAATTGTGCAATCTTAACAAGTGCTCATAAGCCAACTTAATCTTGAACATTAAGTTACCATATATTAGGCAATGGAAGAAGACTCAAACAGCTACTTTAAAGCTAATGTCATTTATTAGGCAAAGAATTTCTGTAGTGACTGTAAGAATCCTTAATAAACAAGTAGGTTTAAGAGTTGCACTGAAAAGCAAGAGAAGGAGAACTTTCTATGCTTGAGAATATTTGGATTACAGATGTTCAGAAACCAATGGAAATGGCAGACATTCAAATATGATTGTATAATAGAATAATGACAAGACAACCACCTAAAAAACCATTAACACTTTTTGTGAGGTTCATGTTAAAAAAAGGTCGAGTAACATTTTGAAGGTGAAACTGTTGCTTTTCTGACTGTTGAGAAAAGTAGACTTCTATAATAAGGGATTCCACTTTCTGTGCTAATCCCAGCTCTAGTCAAGAAACAAGCTTGGGACTGCAAAACGATTCAACAAAAATCGGTTCCATTTTTCTTTCAATCACAACATTAATATGAAAATAAAGAAAATTAAGCATAATAACTACATGACAAAATTGAGGCCGCATATCTACTGCGAGTTTCCCAACTAACATATTAGCATGTAAATTTCAGGTGGATAGATCATTAAGACATAAGGAACATAGTGTGTTCAATAGGGAAAAATCGAACTTAGCTAAGCAGCTTCGCATGTCTAATCTTCATACGACCAATCAAGCAACTACAACTAAAATGTTAGTCTAGACCTTGATTCGAAGCAACATGTTTCATGAGTTAGATCAATCAATTTGTTGAGAATTCAGAAAACAAGAGAACTCATAAGATGATTTAACATATGACCTCTAATCCAACAATTAGCACACAAATAGTCAACACTCTTTACATGCTAATGCCACTTATCTGTATATCTACAAGACCTTCCCATCTTTCACTATTGATGGGATGCGTAATCTCATGACAGAGGTATCATTCCAACAATTTTGGAGGTCGCAGTTTATTCAATATTCTTCCTCGGTTCGGGAATGATCAAACATATCATTCCCACATAGATTATATATATATTATAGACTAAAAAATAAGAAAGGTGGGCCTAAATATTCAATCACGTGTCTTTATGCTTACAACTATTTTAGATAGTGAGTTATGTCATTGGGCACAAATTGCCAATACAACTACAGATTATAGAAAATACCAATATTTTATTCACAGCAAAAGTTTTGATATGTTGAGAATATTTCTATATTATCCCAGTATATAAGTGGTAAGTATAATATTTTGAAACATATAACTCTCTTCACTCCACAACACAAAAAATCTACAGGTTCAATAGTCACCCAAATGAATTCACAAGGTCAAAAAATGGTCATCACAGCAAAAAGTTAGTTCCTTACGCATATCGATCATCGCAACAAATCACAAAGGTCCTAATCACTCCCTCAACATCATCTCTTCCAATTCCATCAACTCCAAATCAATGTCCTCTTTGGACATATCCATTACCCCTGTAATAGAAAAAAGTAAATGGATTAAACACTCTTTTGAAACTCAATTGGATCATTTTGCCAAAATCAATAGAATCCAATTCTTATTTCAATTCCAAGAACGATAAAAATTTGAAATTCAAAAATTTAAATCATGACTTCATTATTAAATGCATTTTTGTATTACCTGGTGCCCACAACGCTCGCACAATTTCTGCATCCCCACTGACAGTTGTATAAACTGTCAACCCCATATATCTCATGTCATTTTCTACCATCACAGCATGCCTAACCAGCAATAAAACAAAGAATATATTAAGTGTTTATAACATAAATGTTATAATTCGTTATCAATATATATTTACAGCGTGGTTGTTTTCGGGGAAGAAATCGTAATCTCCCTCGACTAGACGAGATAGTGTTAGTCGCACTAGAAAAAACAAGAAATGCATAGAAATGTGCAACTGCATTGCATAGTATTCTTCAAGTTCTCGATCGACAGACGTTCGAGAATATCAATCAACATATCAAAAGGCAAGTCACTTTGAGATAATAAAATTACAATGCTTAAAATATGAATTAAAAATTTATTATAAAACAAAACGAGTATTTTAGAAATACATACTCCATCGATGTAGGTTATGCAAATAGAACCTCAAGATGTCCGTTATCTTCATGCTCCCTGAAAATTTTAACTCGTTGAAAAGCATATTCATCATAAAAAATCACCAAAATCACATCTATCAACATGTTGAGAATATTTCTATATTATCCTAGTATATAAGTGGTAAGTATAATATTTTGAAACATATAAATCTCTTCACTCCACAAACACAAAAAATCAACAGGTTCAATAGTCACCCAATGAAGTTAAATGATTTGTACATCGTTCGAGAGAAGATTGTACATTTTAGACCAAATAATAAACACTCTAGATTTGTGTAGGGAATAGAGATATACCTCTAACCCTAGGTGACTCATTGAGCTATTTTCACAAAGATTTAATGTAGTTATTTGGTTTTAATCGACATAGAGATATATTAGGTTAACCAATCAATTATGGTTAATTTCGCTCGAGAGAGGTAATTAACTAAACTTGAAAAATCGGGTCTATCATAGTAAATGAGTAATTTATTAATTGACTTGTGGATAAATTAATTAGGTGACGGTTAAGCGAAACCATGAATCCCAACCATGTTTTTCTCCAAAATTTCCGAGTATTTATGTTTTTTTGTTTTGTAGATTTTAGTTAATTTTCCTTATTTTTCAAAATCAAATTTTGTTGTATTTATTTTTATTATTATAATTAAATTGATTAAAGTTATGTAATCAAAAGTAAACATTTCTCGAGGGATAGACAACCCAGACTCAAAAAGTCCATTTTATTACTTGAATGCGATCCGTGCACTTAAGGTATATAATTTTAGCGAACAAGTTTTTGACGCCGTTGCAGGGGAATGTTTTTACTTTTATTACCACTTTAATTAATTTTAATTTTAACAAATTTTTTTATTAACATGTTTGTTTTTATTTTTTATATATTTGACTAATCTCTTGTATTTTTAGTTTATCTTGTATTAGTATTCTCTATTCGTACTTTTCAGGTATAGTTGCATTATTCCAATACTGGTAAAGTAACAAAGTGTTTGCAATGTCTAATCTCTACATTGACTATGAAAATATAGGTCCAAGATGTGAAATTTGTCAAGGGATGCATTGTACATGGCAATGCTTGTATTCGTACATCAATGCCTCAATGTCGAAACTTCTTTGGTTTATGCAATATCTGAAATGTAGAAAAAAAAGCACTAGAGAATTTTGATGATAGTTACTTGCTCGTGATTGGGACGAGGACATCAAATTTTCGGGAGATGGTCCTCTATTTTTTAATGAGAAGGTACTTGCAAAATATTACCATGAACTTGCCAAGTCGAATGTAGATGACATGCTTGTGGGAGATTACAAATATTGGGATGGATTTCAGAAGTGGGGGTATAATCCACTTGACGGAGTTAATAGGAAAGACTTGTCATTGCTCGTGGAGTTTGATTGCAGACCAATCATTCAACCCGGTGAGGGTTCAACCATTGAAAAGGAGCCTAAAATGAGTGAAAAATTTAATTACAACTGAGCTAAACAAGGATGTGGCAATCAATGAGGAGAAAATCAACTTACATTCTTCCGACTTAGTTGATTACCAAGATATTAATTTTGTGATTAAACCCGATGAAGAAGTAGAAATCTTCATAGTTGAAGTTGAATTGGATGGAATATACAAGTCCTATTATATGGAAATGGGCAATGTTGAGGTTTGTAGACTAAATGAAGAGTGAATCAAAGCCAGACGAAGAAAAATGGGCAATGCATCCAAAGCCTGTGAATGCTCAAACCCTTCATTTTGGTCGGCATACCCGTGTCGAAACGACATGACACGGGTACGGGTATGAAATACGGGTCGGACACGACAATTTTCAACTGGGCACGGTCAGGGGTGAAACCTGTTGAACAGTTGTCGCCATTGTTTCAGTATTGCAGAGCCAGAAACGCAGGGAAGAAGAAAAAGATGAAGGGGTGTTGTATTGGGCCTGTTTTTAGTTTAAACTTTTGGGCGGAATCTGTTGAATAGCCTTTTTTTAAAAAACATTGCTTCTTTAAAAAAAAGAAAAATTATCCATCGTGGTTGAAGTATATTTACAGTCTTACAACCTTATGAGTTATGTTTATTTATCTCTTTCTTCGAATTTTACAATCTTATTAGTTGTGCAAATTACACGATGTTTATTATTTCTTAAATATGCTTTTGATTCTTTTGATCTAGATAAGATCATTTTAGTTTTAAAAAATATCATGATTAATGTTGTTACAAAATTTTAAAAAAAATTAAAATATTATTTTTCATTGGCCAAAATGATTGACAAATAATTATAAAATCAACATAAATTAATTTTTTAGAACAATTTAATTGCATTTTCTGAAATTAATATTTTTTTCAAACCTTGACAAAATAGAAGTAATCAAATCATATTTTTGATTAATGTAAGTAAATTCGCTAACTAATTTCCTTTTTTTTTTTTTGGGTAAAAACCCGAGGTGTTTCACTTTTAAGGGTATGATATTTTAGTTAACAGGTTTCAATAGGCGAAGTAGGAGGGTGTACGACCAAAAAATTGGGCCTTGATTAATAAAATCCCAAATATTGAACTTTTGTGGTCACAATTGACCTTAAGATTCATCTAATTTTCCTAGCAAAAAATATTCAAAAATAGATCCAAGAACACCTTAGAAATGGCCGCACAAGGAATGAAGTGATTTACAAGCAAAGCAATGTTCTAGCTTGTATGCTTGTGCATTAATATAGAGATAAAATACAATCTTAATTGACAACGCGTTTGAATCATCAGTCAATTGTAGCAAGTTGCTCTTCATCTACATCAAAAGCTTCTTGCTTGTTTCATTCATGGACAACAATTCTGTACATCGATTGTGTTTTGGCACTTCCTACAATATCGGATATAAGTATTTGAATTTATAACAACTTCACAGAAGCAGCTAGTTTAAATTACTCAAAAATTATTAGAATAATGGTAAAGACAAGAATAAAAAGGATTTCCAGATCTTGATGAATCCTAAAAGAAAATATGCCAAACCTGTCAACTTAATCCAAGCATCTCTTTCATAATTTTATATGCTACAGATGTGCTTGGAAAATTATTTTAATTATCCAAGCATCTCTTTCATAATTATTTTTCAGACCTGTCAACTTAATCCAAACACATGATCCGAATGTGTGTTGCTGCTCATGTGAAAGGGTCGACATAATAGATGATCCCTCAAAGCTAGAATCCATGTTTAGTCATGAAATTATGGGAAGCAAATTCAAACTATGAAGCGATGGTGGCTATTCCAATATTGATCACAAAGTTGTTCTCTAATGTTAAGATTGATATAGCCCTTCCCAGTCATCTTTTCTTGTTCTACAGAAATTTTGAACCTGGCAGAGACAAAATCTATTGTCTTCTGGTTTTTTGGTACCTGGAAAACAAATCTTTCGCAAATTTACTCCAGAAGAATATAATTCATTACATTTTCCAGTACTGAACAAAGGCTTACTTAATTTGTACTAAAGAGCTCAATCAAACCACCAGCAACTGGAATTAGAACTTGGGTTCCAACAGGTTCCTGCAATCGAAGTAAGCATACTGATTCAAATTTACAAGATAATAATTTGTCGGAAAAAAAAAAAAGTTGCAACCCAAAATTCCTTATATTTTCAGTACTGTTGCTTCATGAAGGCATGTCATTAAACAGACAATCTGGTAAAGGCTCAAAGTCTACAATCTATGTATAATGGCACAATAGTTCAATTTCTGTTTTTCTTTTGAAAATTTTAGAAAGCCCACAATCGAGCTCATCTAGAAAGGATTAAATCATTGCTCCAGAGCAATGATCCAAGGTTAATGACAATCAATGAATTGCCACAATTCTGTAAATTATATCTCCAAAGTCTTAATCCCTATTTAGCACAGCAATAAAAAAGCACGCAGATTTAGAACTACATGGAGTCATAACAGTCGAGGGGATTAGAGGTATATCTTTCTACAGGAAAAAAAATACTGAGCTAGAAATGCAAACCGAGATACTCATGGCTAAACCATTCAAAATAGAGGCATTTGCAAGGGTTAGCCATTTGGGTAGTTTCAGTATCACTACCTCGCCATGAATCTTGATTATAGCTTAAACCTCAGATTTTAGAAAAAATTTCTTGGTTCTGTAACAAAGTTATGCCCAAAAATCATAGTAAATCAAGAAAACAAATTTATACATTACATGAAGATTCACAGAGAAATAAAATTACCCAGAATACAAACCTATGGAAGGAGATTGAGCAAGAGCCATGCAAGACTTTGTTCCACCAGGATGCTTAGTTCTTGTATCTTTGCATTCAATAATCAAATGGTTTTTTGCACCAATTTCTGTTTCATTTTGAAGTGTTCACCATTTCCTCCACTGCAACAAGAAGCCCCTCATTCCATAAACCTGGAAAATCAATCAAGAAATAAAAAGGGTCGAAACAAATTGACAAATTTCTTGAAAATAAGTGATTATAATTATAGAAGGCTCATCTCTGACTTCCAAACGATACAGTGGTCCCATGCAATAGTTTTTACATGGGCTCTGAGCCACTCAACAGTTGTCTCTAAAGCTGCCATATATGTTCGAACATTTCTTTGTTTCTTTATGGGATTTGTCATTCTTACAAAAATCTGTTGATATGAAAAGCATTTATGGACAACAAGTCTTACATAATTTACAAAATGCAGTGTCCTTTTAACCAGAATAAAATCTGTCAGAAGAATTCGATACTCTTCTCCCTCCCAAAACTCGAGCTGAACTGATCGGTTGGATTCAACTCCACATGTAGAATTCTCATTTAAACCGGACCATACGTACAGAATGATTGGAGTGTAAAGAGATGGAGATCAGAATAGAGTTACCCTTACCTCTTGATAAGCCATATCCATCAAGTCCTTGAGAGTTATACAGTTATGTATTCCAGATGTTACTTCAATATTACTTTTTGATTTGAACATGAAGAAATTCGTCATTCCTTCTCATCAAAGAAGAAGGATTGAGCAGTGGTAGAAGCCAAGATTCTAATTGCATGAGCAACTGTAGAAATATGATAGTGTTTCATAAACAACTTAAAATAAATGAAGATAAAGCAATTAGCATTTTACTTTCATTTAGATGAGTCAAGAATTCAGGGTACAAGGAAATTTGAGGAAATTTTCTTTTATCAAATTTCACTCAGTGTTACAATGCAAATCAAACAAAATCAGACTATCATAATCCTCATGGTCATCGGACTATCGAATCCTCATGGTCATCTTCAAAGTCGATTATACAAAATATTTTTCCATATTCAAAATGAAAACCTTACAACCGACTGCAAATTTGGTCGAATCAAATTGTTGACACACAAAAAGTGTAGCCTAAATGTAAATGGCCCAAGGAATGAAGCCTAATTCGAAAGTCCAGAACAAAGGCCCTAATGGGATTATGGATAAATGCAAAAGAGACCCCATAACAAAGTAATGTCATCGTCCAAGCTGACAAGTCGCTCAAAATCTGAGCGAATGGAATGCCCTGCGGTCGTTCAGGATGAATGAGCCCATTCTCGTCCAAACCTTTGAATCGTCCAGAACCTTAGCAAACATGAGACATTATAGTCATCCAAAAACAGCAGTTATTGAAGCAATTATTCAGTAATCCAATCACGCCCCACGATCCAAGGATCCCAGTTTTAGGCAGTTGAAAAATAAAAATCGTGGTGACAATTAGAGATGACAGTTTCACGACAAATCAGCCATCATGATGAAAGTGGATAGTTATAGAACACCAAGCAATTTCCAAGTAGTTCTTCATAAAGAAACTATCAAATGAGTATAAAAAGAAGAGAAGACATAGAAGAAAAGACTCTGAATCAAACACTCTCAACAGAGAATATGTAATTTCAATTTCTTAGTTTAACTTTAAAATTCTTCTTTCAGTATTCGTGTGCTTGCGCCCCTTGGAGGCATTTTGTTTCATTTCCGAATTGTAAATCTTTGCCAAAGAAAACACCCAGTTTTGGGACTTTGTCTCAAGAGGTTTGTTCCTTACACAATCGTCTGAACTTTTTTAATTGTTAGCGACTATCCGCGCGAAACAGCACCTTAATCTCAAGAGGTTTGTTCCTTACACGATCGTCTGAACATTTTTAATTGTTAGTGACTATCCACGCAAAACACAAATGATCAAAAGATTATGGAATGTCCCATGGCTTTGGCTCAGGCACCACCACTACCATTCCCTGACATCCGAGCCTCGAGTGCTTATTCAGAACCCGGGAACGAGAGTTCCTCTTCAAAACGTATCGCTCCTCGTAGGACGGAGGAGGCAGCTTCTCCAGCCACTCCTGGGCGATGTGGACCTCGCACTCAGCCGAGCATGCATCTATTTCCTCGAGCCAGTGCGAAGCGGGTCGATTAGATTATAGTTGGTTAATGCCTTGAGAAGGGTTTGACAGGAGAGTACTACAACCTGCTTGTTGTCGTCAGGATCGATTGCGAAGAGCTTGATTATTCGATAGGAGACCTTCTTGGAGGCTGAGGTGTCGAAGGATCGGAAGATGATAGCGCGTGAAAAGTACGCGAAGGTGGGTGTTTTGGTAATTTGGGACACTCCAGTTTCTGGAGTGCGGAAATTGCCATTGTAGATAGAGAATGAAATTTGAATAAATCTAAGTGTGCAACATTGGTTGACAACTATATGTTGTCAAAATCTTAGTATGTGATGTAGAAAATAGTTTTTAAAAATGGATGAATATGATGATGTCAAATAGGATGTTGTCAACCAATGTTGTGAACTAATATTGTACATGTAGCATGATTCATGAGAAATGAGGCATATCCAGGTGTCAGAAGGTCACGAAAGTTGGTATGATGACATGGGAGCCGACGATCAAAGTTTCGATGAGGAATGATCATAATTATAACGATCATAAGACAACGAAGTTTATTATTGGATAAGTTATGACCCTTACCTAAATTGAAGCAAAATATATGGGCATTGAGAGGTAAAAATAAGGCAAGATATGGCGGTTTGTTGGAGCGCTTTCCACACTCCCTTTCCTATTTTGGTTTCACTTGCCTTGGGAGCAAAATATAGTCCAACTTGATCAAAGCCCATCCATTTATTATCCCAGTTATAGAAACGCATTACAAAAAAATTCCCTCTTTCTACTGTTCAATTCAACTTTTTCTAGTTCTAAACATGTTTAAGACTATTCACTTGTACTTCACTTTACTGTTAATTTTAGTCTTTATTCTTGCGCCAACATCTTAGAATCTAACAAGGAAGCTTTGCATTCACCAAATGAGATTTAATATGGCACAATTGAAGTAATAGATCACCAAACACAAAGACAAGATTTAAAGTAAAGAAAACACAAGAGAGAATTAATGGAAGAAGAAGATGATTTTATTATCAACCAATAGAGAGCAATAATGTTTACAATGTAGTAAATTGCTTCAAGAAATATGAAGGGAGGGGCTACATATTTATAGGTGCATACCAAACCATAAAGATGGAAATAATATCAAAAATAATGTGGAATAGAGGAAATAATTTTTTTCCAATAAAATCATGTGAAATAAAGGAAACAATATCACGTGAAAATAAGGAAACAATATTTCCCAATAAAAGAAAGAAAAAATATTCTCAAAATATTCCACCTATTTTGGGTCACCAAACCTAATACAACACAATCAGTGCCTGAAAGTGCATTGATTACACAGATTCAAGGTTTCAATGGTACTTTCCCTTCCAAACATTATTTTGGGTAAGAATTTTAAGAATTTCTTGTTTTTTGGTCTTATTTTGTTGTTTTTGTTAATAGGTTTTTGAAATTTCCGTTTTCTTTATCTGGGTTTTGTAGATATGTGGCCATCGATGAAGTTGATGAGAAGAAATTGGACTACTATTTTGTTGAGTCTGAAAGAAATCCATCCAAGGATCCTGTTGTTCTTTGGCTAAATGGTGGACCTCGGTGCTCCAGCTTTGATGGGTTTGTTTATGAGCATGGTAATGGAAATATTATTGTGTTTTATTCAAGATTGTGAGTTTGGCTTTGTTAAATGATTTGATAATGTAAAGTTACTATCTTTTGTGCTGAAGATTTATGTGATTCAATTTGTTATGGAAGATGATGCTGTAAAGATTACATTCTCTGTTGTATGCATTATAGGCTTTGTGATGGATGAGCTGAAATTATCAATCAAAACTTGTAAAATTTAACAACTCAGATATATTCCAATGAAATTCTCAACACCCAGCACTTCAATTGAAAATTTAGAATGCAATTACAGACACAGGAAAACAGAAATGAGGAGGGAAAGAAAGTTCATAGACGGGATCTTCTAAAAATGATTATTCATTTCCCTCCATCACCTGAAATTATAACAGAAAGGAAATTGACTTTTTGGGAACATTTTTTTATAAAATGCACTTAAACTATTTCAATAAAGACTCAATATACAACGACACCGTACAGAATTTGAATTTCAGTTAGCCGTTGAAGTTCCTTCTTCATTCATCTTCCTTGCTGTAGCACTTCTCAGTTCTTTCATTCTCCAATTCAACTGATCTTCCCTCTTTGTGCCTCCATCATGACATCCCTCCCCTTTTGAAATACCTTGTCCCCAAGGTTGAAAAGTTGACAGTGTCACAGATACAACTTCTTTCTCCCCATTTTTTTCTTGAGTAACGATACATGAAAGACCGGATGGATCTGGACTGTAGAAGGTAATTCCAGTTCGTAAGCTATTTTCCCCAATCTCTGAATCACTTTATAAGGTCCATAGTAGTAGAAAGCTTCTTGTTGGTTATCTTGGCCACAATTTGTTGTCCATAAGGGTGTAAGTAATTTCAGGAACACCCAATCTCCTATTTGAAATTCCTTTTCACTTCTGTTCTTATCTGCGTAAAACTTCATCCTAGCACTGACCTGAGCTAGATTCTCCTTCAGAAGTTTGTCCATCTCATGTCTTTCTTGCAATACCTCCTCCACTGAAGTATTGGAGATCTGTTGGTAGGGCCCTAAGGCCAGCTAAGGAGGTTTGATACCATACAAAGCTTCAAAGGTTGTCATCTTAATGGCAATATACAGGGTGGTGTTATACCACCATTCAGCCAGACTGAGCCATTTACTCCATTGTCTATGCTGTTTGTATACCATGCACCGCAAATACATTTCTAGACACTGATTTAACCTTTCGATTTGTCCATCAGTTTGTGGGTGGTATGCTAAACTTAGTTGTAATTTGACTCCCAAGTATTTAAACAACTCTTGCCAGGATTTGCTTGTGAACACTTTATCCCTGTCGTGATAATACTATGAGGCAAGCCATGCAACTTATGGATGTTATCCTAGAATAATTTGGCAACAGTTAGGGCTGAAAAGGGATGGGATAATGGTATGAAATGTGCTTACTTGGTGTATATGTCCACTACCACCAAGATTACATTCTTATTCCCCTAGGTAGGGAAACCTTCAATAAAGTCCATGGAGATGTGACTCCAAGCATAATGTGGAGTTGGTAAGGGCTGCAATAATCCTGGGTAGGCTACATGTTCATCTTTGCATCTTTGGCAGGTGTCACATTCCAATACTTCCTTTTTGATGTCCTTGCTCATCCCTGGCCAAAAAAAAAATGTTGCTTGGCCCTATGAATTGTAGCCTGTATCCCAGAGTGTCCCCCTTCTTGTGAAGAATGTATGGCAGCTATCAACATTTTCCTGATGTCACCACCTGAACCAATGTAAACTCTAATTTTATACTTAAGTAGCCCATTCAAGTAGTGGTAGTTCGGTTCTGAGTTGCTATCAAGCAGCAATGGGCTAATTTTAGCCTCAGCTTCCCTATCTCCTTAGTAGCTGGTCATCACTTCCCTTATCCACACTGGTGTGACTTCAGTGATTGCGATGCATTCTGAATTCCCCATAGCCCTTTACAAATCTCCTGTAGTAACCAATAGGCCTAGGAATCCCCTTAACTGTTTGATGTTAGTTGGTTTAGGCCACTCCTGCATAGCTGCAATTTTCGAATAGACAACTGCTACCCCTTCTGCCGAGATGATGTGTCCCAAATACTCTATTTTGGATTGTCCAAAGGAACATCTGGTGGTGTTTGAAAAGCTCCAGTACCACAGTGACATGTTCAAAATGTGATTTCAAGTCTTGGCTATAAACTTGTATGTCATCAAAAAATACCAGAACAAATTTCCTAAGGTGTTGTTTACATACTTCATTCAACAGGAATTGGAAGGTTACAGGAGCATTGGTAAGCCCAAATGGCATTACCCTGAATTCATACAGGCCTTCATGTGTTTAAAAGGTTGTTTTATGGGTGTCTTCTTCTGCCACCCTTAATTTGGTGGTATCTAGCCCTTAAATCGATTTTTGCAAACCATCTTGCTCCCTTTAGTTCATCCAGTAACTCATCTATGATTGACATGGGTATTTATCCTTGATGGTAAGACTATTTAGCTGTCTATAGTCTACGCAAAACCTCCATGTGCCATCCTTCTTTTTTACTAGCAGGACAAGTGAGGCATAGGGGCTATTACTGGCCCTTATGATTTCATTTTCCTTCACCATCTTTTCAATCTCCTCTTTTTGAACATAAGGACACATGTATGGCCTGATTTTAAATGGTTGTGCACCATCCTTCAATGGTATATGATGATCATTAGACAATGTAGGTGGTAATCTATTGGGTTCCAGGAAAACCATAGGAAATTGTGGGTGCTCCCACTATCAATTAATATAGATTGAGCCAATTGTTCGTCTATGAAACTGTGGGTGCTCCCACTATCAATTATTATAGACACCTTCCTTCTTTTAATCATCCCAGGGAGTCGAATTGTCTTTACCATGGGGTTGCTTACTAATGCATAGATGGATATCTACATCACTTCGTCCACCACCTCCTTAACCATTTGCTCTTCAACCTCATCCAGTGGTTTCTCTGCCCAGGGGTGGACCGAGGAAATTTTTCCAATGCGGGCAGTATTAGTAAAAGTAATATTTTCCGCAACCTTAAGAGCTTTTCTTTTATAAAATCTTTCCATGACTGACTGTAATAATAGGAATTGGAATGTAAATAAATAAAATAAAATAGTGAAGCCTGTGAAGAAAGAAGCTCAAATATCTCATTCTCAAAAAAGTGATTAATGCATTGAGCATTGTTACACAGTGTATCTACAGACTACATAGTACAGGAAGCTACTGCAATAGAACTACAAAACTTTAGAATTATACTACTACAGCCTACAGGAAGCCGAAAGCCACTGCAATAGAACATATAGGAAGACTACACACTATAGACTACAAGAAGCCACTGCAATAGAACTACAAAACTTTAAAACTACACTACTACAGGAAGGCGGAAGCTATTGCAATAGAACATACAGGAAGCTACTGCAAGTCCGTAATAGAACTACTGCATTGTTACACAGTGTATCTATACAACCTATAGGAAGATGGAAGCCACTGTAATAGAACATACATGAAGCCACTGCAGTCCGCAATAGAACTACTACATTGTTACACAGTGTATCTACAGCCTACAGGAAGGCGGAAGCCACTGTAATAGAACTCAAAAAAGTGATTAATGTAGTGTGAATTTTAGAACTACAAAACTAAGTGAAGGCACTGTAATAGTAACAAAAAAATCAATAGCAGACGATGATACCAACGAAAAATCAAATGAAGGGGTAGAATCGTAGAAGAAGAAGATTAAAAAAACTTATCCGATAATTACCTCCTTCAATTGATATCCACAACTTCACTTCTTCAACTTCATCAATTACATGAATTTGGGACCTTGTTGTTTTGGTGGTGGGGATTTCAATTCTTTGTGGGGAGTCCGGAGTCGGGGGACGTGAGTGGAGTTGAATGAAGTGAAATTACACAAAACCTTATTTTTCAAGGTTCATATTCAAAAATCAGATCACAAGTTTCATTTTTCAAAAATCAATCATGTTTAATTAAATATTAATTATAAAATTTTCGTCCCAATCCTAATTAATTTCCCCCAAACCCTAGCAACAATTTTCAATTTTCCTTCTCCTTCTCCTTTCTTCTCACTGTAATCTCTTCTCACTCTCTCTACCCATTCTCATTCTGCGACGCCATCACCGTCGGCAGCCAAGCCTTGCACCATCACCGCGAGATACCACCTCTACAGACGGCTCAGCCTCATCCCTCAGATCGTCATAGCCATCGAGTGTGTTCGTCCCCGATGCCACCTCCGATCGTTGTTGTGCAGTCGCACCTTGATGTGAGTGGTGCAGTGACATCATCGCTACAATGCTCCGCACTGCCCGATGTGGGCGCCGTGCAGCATTTGACGGAGTTGAAGGTAGAGTAAGCCGTGATTTTGGTGTTGGCAGAGTTGGATTCATGTGTTGAATATGTGGTTTGGATCTATGTTTTCAGATCTGTAGTTTTGGACTAGTGGTTGTCACTGTCACGTGGTGCGGTGTGGTTGCGATTACGGTGGTAACGATGGCAGTAAGTTGTTGGTGCAAGTGGTCTGTCGTCATGGTCGGGATCTGCTACGAAGTCGGGTCGGCACCGCGGTTGGGTTGTGGTGGTAGTGATGCTCGTGGTGGTGGTCTGCTCGCCATGGCCAGGATTTGTAGTTCTACAATTTGATGTGGTTTTGGGTGTGCTTTCAATTGGTGGTGGATGGGGGATGTGGCGGTGGTGGTGCTCGTGGTGGTGGTGTTTGGGTGGCTGTCACTTTATTGGATTCAACGGTGGCGACTGTGGCAGTGGTGGTGGCGGTGGTTTGGGTTCAGATCTAGTTGATGGTCGTAATGGTGGTGAGGTGGTGATGTTGGTGGGTGTTGTGTTGTTATTGTTGGCGGTGGCGACGACGACGACGGGATATGATAAAGAGTGCTTGTAACCAATTATTTGGTCGATTTATGACCAATTATTTGGTCGATTTGTGACCAATTATTTGGTGGTGGATCGGGATCGGTGGTGGGGTGTGGTGTATGTGACCAACCATTTGGACTAATGGTGACCTTAAAATGCTACAATTTGTGATTAAAAATTAATCTGTGACCAATAAATTTGAAAATATATGATTGATAGATAACTGTGACCTGTAATTTTTTGATCTGTGACCATTAAAATAAGCAGTGACCTATAAAATTATTGAGTTGTGACCTCGAAATAATCCACGACTTATAAAATTTTCCATTTGTGACCAAGAAATAACCTGTGACCTATAAAATTCTTGATTTCTAACCAAAAAATAAGTTGTGAAAGATAATTTGATAAATTGTGATCGATTTGCAATGAATAAATGAGTTGTTAAAGTTATAGTTCTATATCATATTGTATAGAACCGTGGCTAATTATTTCATCGTTAAGGTCACATATTACTGTCACATGTTTGAATTCACAAGCCACAGTCATTTTTTATAGGTCACAAATCAATATAAACGAGTCACAAATCAATATTAACAGGTCACATGTTGTTTTGTAGAGTCACGATTCACATTTACAGGTTATATTTTATATTNGTCACATATTACTGTCACATGTTTGAATTCACAAGCCACAGTCATTTTTTATAGGTCACAAATCAATATAAACGAGTCACAAATCAATATTAACAGGTCACATGTTGTTTTGTAGAGTCACGATTCACATTTACAGGTTATATTTTATATTACTAGTCACATGCAACAATCAAGAGGTCAAAAATCATGTCAATTGCACACAAAAAAGTATGGCGGAGTTGTCGTCGGAATATTCGCCGGAGTTAGAACAAATGCCTGAATCTCAGCATTCGCCGAAATAAAATCGACAGCGGAACGGTCACCGGAATATTCGCTGGAATCTGAGAAATGAATTTTTCCCTTGAATGAATTGGGATTCTTGGTATTGAATGGATTGAGCATACTTCTATCTTACAATTTGGGCCAATTATTTGGCCCACTATTTTTTTTGTTAAATCTAATAACGGGCTGCTGAAAAATTTGGGGTGGCCCAAAGTCCAGTGCAGGCCGATGCCTCTGCCTTCCCATCATCTTTATCATCCACTAGTATAAAATTGACCATCTTATTCTTGCATACGTGTCCTTTAGTATACTTTTTTGTAACACAAACCCAGCTTCTTTTTAGCCTGAAAATTTGTAGAGGTGATAGCTTTAAATTTAAGAGGG
>CAIGRN010028362.1:0-10874 GCA_903798345.1 Fraxinus anomala
TTCAATCACAACCAATAAATTTATTCAATTTGTTTATCATTTTTTGTAGTCAAAAAATACATAAGAAACGGGAAGAAGAAAAGTTCTTTAAAAAAAATGATAGCAAATCAAAGTTCACACAATATGGTCCTAAAGAGAATTGGAAAGTCTTAACTCTATCAAAATCACTCGTCATTGATCACTTGCACGAAACTATTTTCAACAGTCCTCATTTTCTAGTCAATGGATGCTATGCTAGCAACATCTCTAGTCTGTGATTCTTCTAATGTAGCATTCACAGTTCCAAGCATATCCTTTTGTTTCTGATGGTTTGGAACTCATCACGGAGTTTGTCCAGTTCAGAAGTTAGTTGACTAATTTTATTTTCCAACGAAGAACACGTGGAGTCCTCTACTTCCAACTGAATATTCAAAATTTTCAACTACTTGCCTTTTCTTCAGGGGTTGGTACTCCAAGTGTTGCTTTTTTCAGATAAATAAAAGTCAACTTCTTTCAGAAACACATCCATACGTTTCAACAAAGGTGTTGGATTTGTGTGAGTAATCACGTTTTGAAGAATTAAATTATTCTCATCCCACCAAAATGGGATGTTAGAAAATCCAAGTTTCAAAACTTCCCTAAAACACTTCTGAAAGTAATTAATCATGATTTCTTGCAAAGCAACCTTCAAGTAAGGAGACTCTTGAGTTATCCTATGTGGGATACCAGATATGAAAGAACAAATTGGCGCAGCTCCATGATTGTTTGAAGGAGGAATGTTAACTAAAGCCAATGAAGATAGAACAACAGGGACCTCTTGATTGATCTCTAAAATGTTAGCTCTCATTGTCTCAGAATTTACTTCATTTTCATTATTGAAATCATTTGCATTACGCATCGAAGTACCTTCATTAATGGTGCTTAGGTATTGAAAGGAGGTCCGCGAAAATCATAAGTATCATCTATTCCCTGAAGTGCATCGATTTTTCCACCATTCTCGCCAGTCTGATTTTGCAAAAAGTTTGGATTCGTGGAGAAATTTAGTCTTCAAGAACGCTTGAAAAACCTACAAATAAAAAAATAAAGGATGATTTAAAAAAAAAAAGATAGACAAAAGAAAACAAAGAACATATCAGCATTTCGTGTTTTAGGCGTCATGTCTAAAAATTCATCATCTGATGGTGTATTCGGGAGACTGTTGTTAACGTTAGAAGCTTCAAGGTCATTTTTTGAAGGACTTGGAATAGCATGAAGTGGCCTTGGTTTTACCAATAACTTCATTTTATATATTCGAGAAAGAGGAGCCTGAAATTGAAGTTTGTTACATGAGATCAAATACAAGTAGTATGTTAAAATAAAGCGTACCTGATCTCTAAAACTTTAATCTTCCAGAGATAGAGTTTTTACAGGGACGGGGGATGTTTGATCTCTAGGACTACTGTGGTCTGAATCAAAACAGATATCTCATTAGTAAGCTCAAATGTGGAAGCAAACTTTGTTAGGGGAATTATAATTATAATTTTCTTAATACATCTTTTATTTCAAAGGTTTAGTTCCATTTTTCGAGAAGTCCCTTAAAAAATGATATTTGGAGGGTTTGACCATTTGGTTATGACCATGTTCGTTTGCCTCGAAGTCAGATCAAGAACAAAGTTACGACTTTTACTTGAAGATAAAACCTGCACTTGAACCTTGGTCAGGATTGGCAATGCTTAGTTATTCCACCAACCTTGATACTCTGCATCAACATTTTGACGTGTATTTTTCATATGCTCTAGAATATGAAATATAGTTCCACTTATCATCCAAGTCAAAGACAACTAAACATGATACATGTCTCCTACATTGGAAGCAATATCCAACTTTCTTTGTGAACCAGAAAGTTTTTGCCTGAAGCCATGTTATCTTGTAAATCTGTAAGGATTATATGCCTCAAGAATGAAATGGAAGTTTTCTCAATGATAGGATGCAAATCCAGATCGAAGACTCATCATAAATTCTGATGTATCTGTAGATCTTGGTTGGTCATCCACTCGTACATCAAGATGAGACGATAAGGGACATGGATTCCAACAAAAGTCATTAACATCAATCATTCCACGAATAAGGTTCCGAAAATCAATGAAATTTTTCTCCCAAGATTAGAAAGCATTCAAAGTGCCAGTATATTTTCGAATTATAAAAAGAGAATAACTCTTATCTACATGAATATAAATGACTTGAACAAAATAAGTGCAGCCCAAGCACAAAGAAAGTGTCCAGGAAATGAATGTAAAATCGAGCTAAGGTACCCGCCAGACTAGTTGTTCGACATACGTGTAAGTCCTCTATAAATGCTTGCTAATATTGGAAGAACTAGGCTATAAATGTATCCACCCGCCATCTTAGAAGATGCTTTAAAAGTTACAACTCGTGTACATTCGTCCCCAGATGGAAGAACGAAACAACAAAGCCACAGGGATAGATAAGTTGCTATTTCTAACTCCTATTCTTTCATAGACAAAGATATTGACAAATCGCTCCAATGACTTCGATCCCAACGAGAAATATATCTAGATTTTTCTACAACCATGGGCCTTTGTATTTCCGTTGATGCCATGTGATGACTCCTCTTGAATTTAGATTCATAGTATTCTTATACTTTTTGTTTTGTCAAGAACTCTGGGCACAACCACTCTCATGAAACCAAAAATTAATCCAATCTTCATGACTAACGCAATCAGATTCAGTCGTATGGGCAATCAATGCGTAAAAATTAAAGAGATACAGACAGGGCTTGAGAAGACAATATGTCACCTCTAAAAGGCTTGGGACTACTTTTCATAATAATAACCTATGACTGAAAGTCCACTTATCTCCCGGATGTCCCAAAGAGAAATGCCAATTTCACCATCTGCAGTCACAAAGGTGTTAGTTTCTGGATATCAAACCTCACAAAGAGTTGTGTAAGTAGAGTTTGGACGTTGATAATCTTTTGTAGCAAGGTTGACTGCAGAAGCTAACTCGTGAAGATTCCTTTTGAGAATGAGTTTTTAGACCCATGAAGACAACTCCCAAAACTTTGAAAGAAAAGAAATCTCTCCACAATTAACAAGTACACTTCCTCATCGTGTTTCTTTATTGTCAATCCTTACATAAATTACGGCCCTTGGGATGCACTCCATACTTTGGGAATTATGAGGCGGAAGACACAAAAAGGAAAGATGATTGATGGAACAGTTGGAGTTGGCAGCGTCTAAATTTTCGTGACATTCACTAATGATGGACATATGCAACTCCGACAAAAGCTCCAAGAAGTCAAAAGAATGATCTATCATTGGCTTATGGATGCTAAGTTTAAGTTCACCATATATGTTAGGTTGGGCATGGTATTTCACATCAGTATCTTTAAAACGAAGGTAACTCTTGTCTTGATTTTTAAGCTCAACGATTTCGTATATATCAAAATATACTTTATTATTAGAGTTTGTCCCAATCATTCCTACAAATAAAAAATAATAAAAAAGTTAGTAAACAAAATATGTTAAAAAAATAATGGGCAGTAAATCTTTCGTTCATTGTCTAAAATTACGAGTTTCCCAAATATGTAAATAGCCTCCACATAAAGTGCTTTGAACGGTTGAAGGAGCCGAACATTGGTCCACAACACAAAGTGCTTTTAAAATTAGAAAGAGTCGATTCTTAGTTCCCAACACAAAGTGCCTTGGACGATCGAATGAGCCGAACCTTAGTCCACAACACAAGGTGATTTTAACGTTAGAAAGTGCCGATCCTTAGTTCCCAACACAAAGTACCTTAGACGGTCGTAGGAGCTAATCATTGGTTCTCAATACAAAGTGTCTTGGATGATCGAAAAAGCATGTCTTTGATTCTCAACACAAAGTGTCTTGGACGATCGAAGGAGTCGGTTCTTGGTCCTGAACACAAAGTGCATTGGACGATCGAATGAGCCAGTCCTGGTCCTCAATACAAAGTGACTTGGATGTTCAAATGAGTTGGTCATTGGTCATCAACGCAAAGTGTCTTGAATAGACGAAAGCAACATAAAGTACCTTGAACAGTCAAAGGAGATGGTCTTTAGTTCTCAACAAAAAAGTGCATTGGATGCTAAAAGGTAATATTCATTGGTCCTCAATGTGCATGAAATGTTTGAAATTTTGAGTTTGTTCATAAACAAATATTTTCTAAATTCCTAAAATAATTGCAACACGAAAATTTAATCTCTACAAGAAGAAAATCTCGAACCTCAAAATTCTTGACTTGCTTCAAAACTGAATTCCTAAAAAGACAAGTGAAGAATGTCAGTTTCGATTTTATTAAAACAACCATACTAAAAAAATCAACAAAAAGATAAAGAAAGAAACTAAAATAATAATAAGAAGAAAGAAAAAGCAAAAAGTTACGTCCAAAAAAGAAAANTCAGTTTCGATTTTATTAAAACAACCATACTAAAAAAATCAACAAAAAGATAAAGAAAGAAACTAAAATAATAATAAGAAGAAAGAAAAAGCAAAAAGTTACGTCCAAAAAAAAAAAAAAAAAAGCATAAACATTAAATCATAAAAAAATCCTATTCTAAGTGGACTTACTTGTTTCTAAATCTCATGATTTGTACATATAAATATGTGGATATCTTGTTTCACTAAAGTCAAACTCACTATCAAAAATAGGAAGCCCGTTTAAAATCAAATTAGTTATGGATCGTGTAATAATAATAATAATAATAATAATAATAATAATAATAATCGAATAACATTTACATTAAAAAAACAAAAATCTTTGTTCTCAAATTTCAAGGATAAAGATTTTATTCTAAATCAAATTCATAATTTATTCTCAAATTTTCCACGTGTATCAATTTACAAATTGGAAGTTTGAGTTCAAATAAATAAATAAATCTTAAGGGGCATTTATAGATATTAAAAATTAAATAAAAATGTATTGTGTCGATTTAAATAATTAGCCCAATTAAGTTTATTAAATTAAACTCTACTAAGGCCCATAAAAAATTAAAGGCCCATCCTTTTTTATGTTTTTTTTCAAAATCCACAATTATTCAATTATTATTTTTAATTAAAGATAATTGGGTAGTTACCCAATTGCTTACGAATTTTTCCTATAAATAAGACCAAAAGTCCATAAAATTTTATAAGGGAAAGTGCGGAAGAAAATCACAAAATGTTAAAGAAATCACGAAATGTTAAAGAAGATTTTATGAAAAATAAATTTTTTACAGAATATTTGATTAAAAAATAAGAAAAAACTAAGGGTATAAGTTCAAAATTATTTTATTGAGAGAATATGTATTTGAAAATTAGATTGAGGGGAAAAAAAAAATTGCACCAAATAGGGGTTCGTTGTTATCATAATTCTGCAAAATGTGGTGCAAAATGTTGAAGGAGCTTATTTGAGTAATTGTTCCTCCTCCAATATATGAAACTAAAAATCAATGTTATGAAAAATTCACCAGGCTTGAAACTCAGACAAAACACCTCACTTAATGTCTAGACACTTATTTTTTCAATTCCTAAATGGTTAAATTTTTTTCCTTCATCTTTTTCGGCTTTCCTATACACGCTTTTATTAAAAAAAAATTTTCCATTTTTTAAAGTCTTTTATTTGACTTTAACTTATTAAAATTTTTTATTTTTAAAAAAGCTTTTCATTTGTCTTTAATTTCAAGTTCTTAAAAATCTTTATTAGTACAGAAGTTAAAAATAATTTTATCTAAATAGTTAAATAAGATTTAAGGTATGATTTTATCTATATTATGTAATTATGATTTTGAAACTCTTTATTTTGTTACAAACTCCAAAAGTAGATAAAAAAAATTTATAAATCTATTAAATAAGATTTGTCTAATTAAAAATTGAAACTACAAAAAATATTCTAATTTTTGCATTTTGAAAACTTGAAAATTGTATAATTAACTAATGATAAGAATTACTAAATAAATACAATATTTTTATAATTTTAAATGTTTGATATGTATTATTTTTATTATTAAATGATTTAAATTGATTATAAATTTAAAATAATATTACAAATAAGAAAAAACTTTTTTACGCTTAAACCTCTTCTGGGCTCGCTTAAACTCATAAAGTTTGAAATTTCCCCTCCACATCTAACCACCCTTTATGCTTTTTAAAACATTACTAAAAATTCACCTACATTATACGAACAAAGTTCAAGCTAGCTAGTCATACAACATAATTAGCTTAATTGATACATATTTCATAAAAATAAAACTATTTGTACATCTTCCTTTACCACTTGATTGAAAGATAGATGATAAGACAATTTTTTAATGGTTGTATTAAATGTAAGATATAAAAGGTAGTTTTAGATTGTGTTAAACTCTCGTTTGACACACATTCTTTCAAAACTCATTTTCAATCACATATTTTTAAAAAATATTTTTTTTATCACATCAATAAATTTTCCTTACTTTTTAACCATATATTTCACATCATATCACTATTTAAAATACATTATTTTCTCAATAATATCCGCCACCACCCCCTAAGTGTAAATTCGTTCAACCAAGATGTAAAGGAAGGTGTACATGTAGCAAAATTAATTTCGAATTAAACAATATATACAAAATAATGTTATTTATAACCATTAATGTTCAACACCAATTTAGGTAGCAACTACATGGTATTAAACAATACATTCATTTAAATACAAAGTCAGATAACTCATTTAATTGAACTTATAAAATGTAACCACATAAACTAATATACTAGCACCATTGACACTAAATAACATTATTCCTTTATACATCTCTTTACCACTTGATTGACAGATGAATGATATGATAGTTTTATAATAGGTGGATTAAATGTTTTGAGACATGAAAAGTAGCATGAGATTGTGTCGAGTATAAATTCAAAAAATAGGAGATAAAGGGAAGCGTACGTGTAGCAAAATTGATTTCATAATTCTACAGGGCAACTCAAAATTAACAAACAAATAGCATTTCTACAAATGAACGTGTACATTTTGCAAATTCAATTATCATACAACTCCTTTCAAAAGTTCAAAGCACTACAACGTTCAGGAACCTCAATTCGACCCCAGGACACCATACTTTTGAGCAACAAACTTGAGATTGACATCCAAACTAGTTACTTCATGAGCAAATTCATGATCTCTGGAACAAATTCCACGTTTGCAAAGAAAATTCGATATTTGCAAAGCAAACTCGAGATGTTCACCATAAACTCAAAGTTTGTACAGCGAAACTCAATGTTTGAAAAGCAAACTTGAAACGTGCACTGCAAGTTTAATGTTTCCCCTACAAACTCGAAATTTGAACTGCATACTCAAAATTTGAGCTCACTCGAAATGACACACTCAAATCCAACCACCATTTCTCATCTTGACATGTAAAGCCAACACATTTTTGACATTTCGTCAACAAATTTTCAGAAATACAATTCTTGGGTGGGGCTACTAACATTACTATACAAATGTTCAGCAAATTGCAACCTGAATAACTATTCTTGGGTGGGGTTACTAACATTATTAAACATAGGCAAACATCTTGCATCCACCTATATTAACTTTCCATCCCATTTATTGGAATAATCCTTGAGAAAAGCAAAGATGTGACATTCAAATTAAAGGAATTCTCATGACCTAAGCTGGGAATCTCCAATCACAGCCTTTACTTCTCACATTCAGAATCCACAAGCTTAGGACAAAAGCAGCAGGGAAACATGGGAATTTTGTCTTCTTAATCAATTTCTGACCATAGTTTTGTCTTTAAAAAAACAATATAGATTGAAAGCAAAATGAAACAGTACTAACTGATACAAAGGCTAAACCTACGATTTTCACTCTGAAAACAAGATTTCACTTCTTCTTTTCACCACCTCCAGCAGCCCTACACAAATTCAGCAAAGCAGTTAGAAACAATTAGTCATTTTAAAAACCACATTGCAGAATAAATTGAAAACCTCAGTTCGCTTCAAGTTAAACAGCTCATTAAAATTTCTCAATTGAAAGGTGAAAATATAGTAAAAGCATTTGATGAATTTGTAATCTTGTCAGTAACAGTGTCATGTAATTTGAGAAGATTACCTCATTTTGCGGAGAACACTAGACATCTCCTCTCTCTTCTTCTTGGCCCTCTTGTGAGTGCCCAACTTTCTCTTAGCTACCTTCAAAGCTCGCTTATCCTTGCCAACTTTAAGCAGCTCAGTAATTCTCTTCTCATATGGTGCAAAACCAGCAACTTCCCTGATAAGGCTCCTAGCGAAGTGCACTCTCTTGCTCGTTTTCTGAGTCAATAAAAAAGAAGAAATAGGGTCAAAAATTCACAAACAATTTAACTGCTCGTCAAGTTATACTTTTATCTCCTCTTTTATCTACTAATATAAGACTAGAAGCCATAACTTTCACTTCTGGAAACCTTAAAACAAGAAATCTTCTAAATATATGGTTGTTAACAACTGTTTGTATGCTAACACAACCATATACTCAACACAGTTAAGAACCCATAATTTAATTTCTCAAATACTATGCCAATTATCATTCTTGTTCTAGTATCTAACACATTAAGAAAAATTATCTGTAATGCGAATTTGAATTATTTGAATCAGGAGCATGTTTCGATAAACTAAAATAAAATGTCCAAAAGCGTGCCCTGTTTGTTTCTGATTTTAATCCGAACAATCAATATTAACCGCATCTTTCATGGTCACACAACTTTTCAATCACATATATCAAAAACTTCTATCACAATCTACCAAAAATCTAATTTTAATCTCCACCAAACACAGTCAACTTACCTATTTCTAATTTTCATAAATAAAAAAATATATATTTGTTTTAAAATTTACTTGTTCACTTATAAGTAAATTTACTTGTCAATTAACCTTTCAAGCTCAGCCAAACATTCTCATATTTTCATCAACTTGAGCTAGCCAAAAAATGCATAGACGAAACTTACCCCTTTCCTAGCAGAAGGGCGAGGAGCTAATTCCTTCGGGGTGATGACATGGCCTTTGTTCAGGCCAACAAATAAGCCAGTATTTGGCTGCTTTGGAGCCATTACCTATATACCAATTACATACACAAAATGCAATAAAACAATTTTCTATCAAACTTTCACAAAAAATTCCAACAAATTCTCTTACTAACAAAACAACTGCCCCTAAATATTTACATATATCTGTATGTCAACAATGATTCTTATAAGAAAACATAAACTGGGTTTTTAATTCTTTTCAACAATACCCACATGAAATATGTATATATAAACACATGCGCACAAAGATAGGTTAATAATATGCATATATACAAGTACGTATCAATCGTATAAATTGCAGTTTCACCTTTTCTTCGAGCTGTCTGATCTGCCGGTGGAATCTGAGGCGGAGGGGAGGAGAAGAAGTAGGGTTTTGCGAAAGTGGAGCCTTTTATATTAAAATGGGAATGAGGAGATGTTTGGGATACTATGAATTTCACTAGGGTAAAATTGTCGTTTCGTAGTGAGGTTTGCAATATTCAATCAACGTCAAGAGGTCGAGAAAGTTGGGGGCATGTTTGGCGAGTTGAGATCTACTATTCAATTTTTGTTGTTCAATTTACTATTCATCAAATTAATTATCAACACATTATTTATAATTTTTATTATTCAATTTATTGTCTACCAAATTAATTATTTTAAATAATGTGTCATCAAGTTGGTGGGATAATAGTGAAATTAGTGAAGATAAATTTGAGATGACATGTTAATTTAAAAATGACGTTTTAATAATTAATCGGTTGAACAGCAAATTGGACAATAAATTTCAACTCATGTTTGGCATAGAAAAAATTTCTTACCTCCTATATGCAAATGAATATAAGAAATGGTCTAATTGGTCCAATGGATAAAAAATATCTAAGCACAAAATTCACACCTACTCAAGTGCATGAGTTAAAGAGTCGAGTTGATTAAGGAAATAATCAAATTGACCCAATTGGTCCATCGTCCTAATTTTTACCATCAAAATAGTTCTCGTCACGCTTCAACCCAATGTCGACCTGACTATAAGCACGGGTAGACAATTGTGTAAAAATCTCGCTTTGATGAGGGTCCAAAAAACTTTATTGTATATTATAATTATAAAAAATGAATAAAATTTCTTATAAAAAGTTTTACATTCTTACGTTTATAAGATGACATATTTTTATATAAAAGTTAAATATTTTATATATACTAATCACGGGTGAACGTATATTGCATATTATTTTGAAATACTTTATAAGTGATGTAAAAATAATATTTGAAGATGCGTAAATATAAAAAATAGTTAAAAAATTATTTATGTGAAATGAACTTTTTATCAATGAAAATCTCTTTGTACACTTTTTTTTTTTTTAATGGATTTGAGATATATAACTTAACTAAAAATTTTGTAGTTGGCATAATAATTCTTCTTGAAAGCGCAATGTATAACTGTCTGTATGAGAATACATGTTGTCAAAGATATATTCCGACATGAGGTACTGTCTGTCCTTTGATCTTGTTGATTGTCATTGCAAAATAGAGATGAACATATAATTGTTTTCGTATGAATTTGAATAGGTATCATCCATCATTTGCAGGACTCAAATTTCAAAACTAAATAGACATCGTAGTGGACGTATTACCTCCTTGTCATTAGGACGTGCCTCAAAATATCAAAATATTCAGCATTGTTGGAATAAAATTCAATCAAACCCTTTTGAACTATCGTCACTTTCATGGACTATTCATTTTCATATGCCGATAAGTTTCTTATGGCCTCTAATTCCATGATGTGGATTGAAATGATATAACCATCAATTTGTGAAAACAACTTACATAGTTGAGAGATTGATTCATTCATGTCTAACACTCATGAGAACAATCAAATATA
>CAIGRN010028363.1:0-16670 GCA_903798345.1 Fraxinus anomala
TATTACAACGGAAAGGAAATTACAACTCAAACTAGTTTAATATTTATAATGTGCGGTCGAAATTGGGCAAACTACGGCTACGATGGGATCAAGGGGCTTAAGCAAAGCTGTGGTCCTTGACACATAGACTAGTGCAAAGCTAGTCCAACGTGGGTGGGGGATCGTGAAGCGTGGTGGATTGTTATGATTCTTATTGCAAGGTATGAGATTTGAATCCCACATTGAAAGTACGCGCTTTCGACTTTCGGTGTGTGATTTATATAGAGTTGGACTCTCCAATTTCAACAGCAAGCTTTTGAAGTATGACTCTCTCAAGATCTATATCATAATTTTACATTGGTCTTGTGATCTACAAGGTCTCGTGGAATGTTAATCCAAGATTTAAGTAACAGCAAAATGGTTATATGGGCACTGCACATGAGTAGACGTTAAAAAGTCGAGGAATCATACTAAACTTTTCCTACTTTCTAACTATTTTACAATGGAAATAAATATTACAACCGAAAGGAAATTACAACTCAAACTAGTCTAATATTTATAATGTGCGGCCGAAGTTGGGCAAACTACGGCTGCGATGGGGTCAAGGGGCTTAAGCAAAGCTGCGGTCCTTGACACATAGACTAGTGCAAAGCTAGTCCAACGTGGGTGGAGGATCGTGAAGCGTGGTGGATTGTTATGATTCTTATTGCAAGGTATGAGATTTGAATCCCACATTGAAAGTACGCGCTTTCGACTTTCGGTGTGTGATTTATATAGAGTTGGACTCTCCAATTTCAACAGCAAACTTTTGAAGTATGACTCTCTCAAGATCTATATCATAATTTTACATTGGTCTTGTGATCTACAAGGTCTCGTGGAATGTTAATCCAAGATTTAAGTAATAGCAAAATGGTTATATGGGCACTGCTCTTGATATTGCTTATACTTGAAAGGAAAAAAAATTTATTGCGAGTTGGATGTTGTTTTTATGCGTGTGCGCACACATTCTAAATCCTTCTAAAACCCATACCATCCCATAATTAGAAACATTTAAGCATTTCTGTTGGCAATTGACTTGGTCACAAAATGGCTATTCTTGATGAATCCCATAGATTCTACTGTCATCATCTTGCAGTTTGGGCCATGATTAACACCTGAAGTCCAGCCTGGCAACACAACCACAAATCGGGCCGGAAATTGATCAAATCCATCATAGGTTGACTCATGATTGATTGTTTTGAAATTTATTTGCTGACCATTTAGAGTGTCAATTTATGGAGTTCTGTGTTGAGAAGATAGTAGATAAAAATTTGTAGAAATTTATTTAAGCACCGACTCATATTTGGCTAGACTACATGTTTAAGATTGGTTTGTGAAGGAACCAAAACAAGTTCAAGCTCAATGATTATCTCCTTCGAGAACAAGGCCAACTTTGAAAGATTTTTTCGACTTGGCTCAACTTTTTTTTAACCACAATTAGGAGAACACTTGGGCATATGCAAACGAATCTTCAAAAAACTTCCATGGAGTTGAGGAACCCCATCAATTGAAATCCAAGCCATAAGCTTCCACAAAGTTGAGGACTCCTATTGATTGAATACTAACTAAGGGTGTGTTTGAGCCATATTATTTTGTAAGAATGTATTTTGGAATAGTAAATTGATGGAGAATGTGTGGTTAAAAAATAAGGAAAAGTTTTGGATGTAATGGAAAATATTATTTTATTGAAGAATGTATTGTTGAAAATGAGTTTTGAAAGAATGAATTTTTGTAGAATGTAGATCAAATAGGGGCTAAGACATGAAATATAGATGCCAAGCTTCATGATAAGTTTTGTGATAAATCCTGAAGTAAAGCATCTATGAATACCATGGTGATTAAATACCATGGTGATTGTAGTATAATGCAACCTTGTACAATTAACCTGTTGCTAATTCTCATTACTCTGTTGTGTAGATAAAGAACCTTCTTAATTCCAGTATGGATTTAGTGTTGATTCTCCTTGAACTTGGATGTTAATTTTAAGGGAAAGGATGTGAATGCATGGACTTATTGCATGTTGAGTACATATTTTTTACAGAAAAGGATGTGAAGAACTGATCTTAAGGGTGCCACGAAAATGTTAATAGCCATGGCAGAATATAAAGATGGGATCTCTTTAAATAATGAAGGCCCTCCCTGCTAATATGTTTTTTGGTAAACTCTTATGAGGTGGCATGCTTTTAGAGGAAAATAAAAATGTTCAACGGGCTAACTTAATACACCATATATTAAGTTTGCAAACACATATTTTTATGTGCGTACTCATGGCATTTGTAAAAATATTTATGACCGATCTGGGTGGTTTTTCAGGTTTAGATGCATTACCATTAACCGAAATCAATAAGAGGAAGTCCACTCTTGATGTTGACAACATGAATGATTATGTGTTGGTTGCTTTTGATGGAACTTGGAAGCATGCGAAGGAGATGGTGCTCGCGAGTTTACCCTTTTTATCCAAGTTTTCTCTTCAAGTTTGTTTAGATTTTGATGCCGAGGTTGATGGTGGGACTATTTTTGATTCAGACTTGATTCTCAGGAAAGAACCATTTGGTGGATGTATGAGTACAATGGAAGCTGTTGCGAGGTCATTACATGTTCTCGAGCCTAATGGAATTGAGATTGAGTCTAGAATAATTGATGTTTTAAGATCTATGGTTAGTTTTCAGGCTTGTTTCTTGAAGCCCACAAAGCCAAGACAGAAGTTGAAAAAGAAATAAGGACTCTCATGTACTGTGTACTTGAAGTTTCATATATGATTACTATTTATTTCCCAAATTAATCGTAATGGACATAAAACTTTTCTGGGTATCGTGTTAATTGAAATGTACTTTTTAATGAAAGCAGGGGGCATGTCTTGAACTTATTGCATGCACGGTGTTTGACGGTTCTTTTACAATGTGAAGCGTCGTGTTTCTTGTGAAATGATGTATGTAGGTAACAAATAACCAGAAAAAGTTGCAGTTGAGAGTGGTCTTATATCAGGAAGGCCCTGCTGCAGTTCTATATGCTTGTTGCAAAATCAATACAAACCTGTATCGTAGGTTTCTTTTATTGCAAAGGTAATTTTCATTAAAGTACCCTAATTTCATAATTTGTGTCACGGAGGATTTGGTTTAGACAGCTCCCAACCGCCCACTATTATATTTTCCTTTGCAATAAGCTGACACGAGTTGTTGGCAGACGTGACTCCCACTTTACAGGTAGAGCAGTTTAATTCTCTTCTTGTTACAATTACAAAGACGATAGTTACTAAAAGAAGGTGTAAACAAGACGTGGCAAATTCTTTTAACTCGAAATGATAAGTTCCAACTTAAGTATTGATGTATCATTGAACTCGTATTCCCGCTAGATATGTCTAAATATAAGTAGGTAATACTTTTATAAGAGTTGAACTGATCGGTTTGACTGAAAAATTGGGATTTTTAAAAAAAAATTGTCGAAAAGAGTATATTTACCAACTGGTCTCTACGAAAATACTTTTATTTTTAATTTTTTACAAGGCAACACGCGCAAAGAAAAGGTGTAATGTAAAGAATAAAATGGATTCAACTTCTATTAATCGGGAAAGAAGTGGCAAATGAAGCAAGATTGTAACCCACTTGATTCTCAGTGTAAGGTACAAAGTGAAATAACCACATGAAATAACACTTTATATATATATATATATATATATATATATATATATATATTTATTTATTTATTTTTATGATTTTTTTTTTTTTTATAAACAGGTGTCCACCTTCGATGATTAATCCTGGGGTCTGCGATCCAGCCCCTCATCACACAGACCAGGTAAATTGTGGGATGTGCCACAAACTGACTAGGGTTCAAGAGCCCCCCTAACTGAACTGTCAAAGTACCGAGCGAATCAAAACACATGTTGCATCTTGCCTTTCAGGAGAATTCCTGCCTTCCCGGATAAACCATGCCTTCCAGGAGAGAGCTTGTCTTCCAAGAGCCCCCATAATTCGAATCCGCGACCTCTGATCTGCCAGCATTGAAAAACTCCATTATTTGCTAGTTGGGATGTGCCCTGGACGGCAATTTATTTATTTTTATCAAAGGTAAGTTGGTCCCTTCTCACTTTTTAAAATTTTAGGATTGATGCATGAGTAAGTATTATCCTTAGTTATAGGAAATCAAGAACAAGGGTCATTTTTCACCAATAAATCGAGCCAAAAGCCAGAACAATAATAGGGATGACATAATGTTTTACTTTGTAGGGAATATGGACATGGACGGAGAATGGGTTTCGTCCCGACTCTTATTTTTCATTTATTTATATCATTCTTAATTCTTAAATTTAAATTGTATTTTAAAAAATAAATAAGTAAATGAGACAAAAAATGGTGATATTTTAATTCGTGCTAAACAATAAAGGAAAAGGAAAAGGAAAGGGGAATAAAATAAGTAGTTTACTTTTCTTCTTTTTTTTCTTTTTTTGGTATTTTTTGACTTGTTTCACCCCAAAGAACAAATTGAACCACTTCATCTAAAATGTAAAAATAGCAGTAGAGTCAAGCTTTGACTTGTGTTTGCATCTTGATCCCCATATTTCATTCTAGTAGCACTTGGGTCCATGTTGGACAATTTTCACCTCATTGTCATTCCTTGGGAAAAGATATCGTTGTGAATTTCAGCTCTCTTCAAGCCGATCGCAATAAACGGAACGACTTTAAGATTGGCTTACATATAGTTGCTTATAACTAATGTCTGTATAGTCAAAGAAAAACGGGTGCTTCCTTTGGCCTCTTTGATATTGNGTTGAAGTCGCCTAAAACATCATATGGCAACTAGAAATAAACTAAGAGGATGTTAATTTGACATATAAGTACTTTTTTTTGTTTTACTCATTTTCTTTTGAGTCAAGGAACTTCTCGCATTGTACATAGGGAAGGTGCGGAGCGGTTCTTTATCTTATCATTATCCTAAGGTTGATTTGACCCAATATCAAAGAGGCCAAAGGAAGCACCCGTTTTTCTTTGACTATACAGACAGTAGTTATAAGCAACTATACGTAAGCCAATCTTAAAGTCGTTCCGTTTATTGCGATCGATCTTTTGTATTTTCATTTAGGTGACTTCAACTAGGTTAGATGGTACCTAAGTAGTCTCAATTAGATGTGGTGGCTTCTTTCTTTTGTTGTTGTATCCTTTGTGAGATGTTTTGGCATAGCATCCCTCCCTTGTACTTTGTGCTTATGCTTTCTAATAAAATTTCCACTCATTTGGATGCTTCAAAAAAAATAAACAAAATTAAATAAAATAAAAAAACTCTTCTTCTTCTTCTTCTTCACTCCAATCCCTCCCTATCTCACCTCCTTTTGAAATAGCTAAAACTATTGCCAATCACCATCAAACATTTTAATGTAGGCTCGAAACATAAACATATTTTTTTTATTATTGTTGTTTCTTATTTAATTTTTCGTTTATTGAACATAATGATAAATCTGTAGAACTGTCTTTTTATTATGGAGGGCGTAAATGCTCCATTTTGAAGAATCGGGACCAAGGTAAAACTTGTATCAAATTTTGGGGACCTTCTTTACAAAATAATCATTTCCAATAAAATTGGATTAAAATAATTATGTATAAATATATAAAAAGCGGAAAATCCAAGAAAATACAGCCAAAGAAAGAAAAAGAAATCGCACTACTAGTCCCTAACTTATAAGTCTAGTAAAAAGTCAGTCTTCAACTTTAGAATATACAAATTAGTCTCCAACATATCGTTATAACTTATAATCACATAATCAGTTTTTAATGAAAAATTGTCTAAATTTGATTACATTATCACGTAATGTTCACACGTCTAACCTCATATAGTTAGGTTTTATTTAACAATTTAGACTAATACTTAAAAATTTAACAAAAATATGGACATTATTAATATCGATGGATTTTGTAACTATATTGAAAGGTTAATTTGTTTTTTAAACATCAAGGACTAACTTGCTAATGAAAACAATAGTTGAGGGATTGCAATTTTCCAAAAAGGCCAAAACCAGCAAGGGTGGTGCCGCCGTCACCGGATCACTTCCAAATACTCATGTTTTCTATATCCAATTTATCAATCACATCAACACTCGCCATTCACTCACTCTCTCTCTCTCTCTCTCTCTCTACACACTCGCATATCCACATATATATCTTCCCTTTATTTGTGTACATACTTGTATACTCTGTCTGAAAAATAGTTGTACAAATGTAAATTATATTTAGAAAATAAAAGGAAGCCATTCCATTACATTTACATCAATCATTCCATTCCCTTTTGTCCCTTAAATTTCTTCTCTCACTACTTTTTGTCGTTTGCCAGCTTTGCATTTAAACCTTTCGCCTTCTTTTTCTCTCTAAAACACCCGTTTCTTGATCACCTATCATCATATTTTTTTGAAGAAAGAGAGAGAATTGTAGGGATCGGTTTAAGGTTTGATTATTTGAAAAATGGTTCTTGAAATCCCATTTCTTTGAATTTTGACATGGGTTTGTTTGTTTTGAATTTTGTGATGTTATCTGATCTGTAATGATTATTCGAGAGATGGGTTTTTGGTAATTGATGTTATTTTTACTTATAATCTAATTAGAGAAATGATCCGTGGAAAGATGTAATCTTTTCAATGTATTAGTTTTATGCTGAATTATGAAGTGCTGGTTATTGATAGTTTCTCTTTATATTTTTAATGTTCGTTAAAGTTAAATATACATATTTGGGTTATTGTCTGAAATTGATAGCTTCTCTTATGATCCGATAATTTTGAAATATATGCTGAAGGGAGGGCCCTTATGGGCTATCTTGAAGTTTTAATATCTCGATGATCATATATTGAGAATTTCTTCAATGGATTGTTGAAGCGACAAAAATCTTTGAAGTTTTGTAGATTTTATTAATTGGCCGTGTTTTTAACTGTGTACCGCGGCTCCTTCATCGCCTGAATGTGGATTTGTTCAGCTAGCTATCTTATTTTTCGTTATGGATTGCGTTTAATTGTTTCTCATTGATATCACTGATTTTATATCTCATTTGTTTTAAAACATAAAGGCCTGCATTGTTTTCATGACATGTGAAGCAGTATCCTTTTACCTAGGCAAATTATTTGGAGATTTCACCGGTAACAATTTTTGTAGCCCTAGAAGAAATATCACCTTGAATTAGCCTGGAGTTTCTAGAATTAGTAATGATAGAAAATAATTACACCGCAGATCTCATTTCATTGATCTTGGGCCAAACGTTTCTATGCTTCCTTCAGCTTCTAAGAAACTTCCGATTAAGATTAATCTTATCTAGCTAGTTCTGGGAAACTTATTTATTTCTTCACATAGGTTGAGGTATGGTTTGCAGACACTTTGCTGTTGCTATTGATCAACCACCGAGACTATTGAGGATAAGTATTATACTTTCTGGTTTTTTTCCAAGTTCCAGTTGCAAATGTATGAATTGATGGAATAATACATTGAGATAAGTTGGAAATATATCTTTTACTCAAACAACTGGAAGAACAATACTAAAAGGAACAAAGATATAATTTATACATTGAGATGTTCTGCAGCAAATTCAAGGTGCTGCACTAATATTAAAATCACAACTTATTTGTAATGTTTTCAAAACAAGAATACTGCAACCTTGAAGGAAATTTCTAGTCGATGCCAGATACTAAAAGCCGTGACTTTTTTATTATGGGTCTAATTTTAGTATTTTACATAGGCAGCTATTATTTCATTCTCCTCGATTTTCCTTAGTCTCGAGAGATGATTAGATCAAAGGGATGAATTTATTGTAATCCCGAGAAATTGCATAAATAGAGAGGTGGGGCTTCCAAGACGTACTCCAAGTGCCGTACTCTTGCACTCAAATATGAGTATAACCAACTTCTTGAAACATTCTCCTTAAAAAAGTTACAATTCACGATATTGTATTCTAAGTGTACTGCCAGCTGTTTCTTTTCTGTACTTTTTTGGAAGGAGGAATTAGATATTCTCAGATTACTCGTGGACATGCTGTAATGATTGCTTTACATCATTATATTTAGTTGTTTATTTTGCTAACTTCTTCCTTGTTTTCTCGCATTGTTGATTCCTGGGGAATTTAAACACAGCTGTTTAGGAGGTTGAAGAATTGTTTTCGCTTTCTGCGCAAAAAACTGTCAGCAGTGGGAAGGATATCGTGGAATGTCTAGCGCAGCCAAAACTCTGGAACCTGCATTTCAGGGAGCGGGTCAGAGAGTGTATCCTTTCTTACAGAAACAAGTCTCAATGAACTGTATATTTGACTTTGCATCTTTAGTACTTCCTAAAATTGCACAGAATTACATGTTGAAGATTACACACTGCATGTTTGATCGTGAATCTGTGTTTGTTTGACTTGAATTTTTTGCGTTCTTGCTGAAATTAACTCTTTATAGTGGGACTGAGATCTGGAGAATTGAGAACTTCCAACCAGTTCCTTTGCCAAAATCCGATTATGGTAAATTCTATGCAGGAGATTCATACATTATTCTGCAGGTGCAGATTTTTTCCTCTACCGTGTGAGCTAAGGGCTTAACTTTGGCATGAAGTTCGAAGAAAAAAAACATTTTTTGACTTATCATAATCAAGTACTTTTCTATGCAGACAAGTCCTGGAAAAGGAGGTGGTGCTTATCTTTATGACATACACTTCTGGCTTGGAAAGGATACTAGCCAGGTATGGTCTTATTATCTTCCTATTTTAGGAGTACTTTCTTCACATCCATGCATTGATTAGGGGTACATTTACTTTAGGATGAAGCCGGGACTGCAGCTATCAAAACTGTTGAACTTGATGCCATTCTTGGCGGCCGTGCTGTGCAGTACAGAGAATTACAAGGCCACGAATCTGACAAATTCTTGTCATACTTCAAACCATGCATCATACCATTAGAAGGTGGTGTTGCTTCTGGATTTAAGAAACCTGAAGAGGAAGAATTTGAAACACGATTATATATTTGTAGAGGAAAACGAGCTGTGAGAATGAAGCAGGTGGAGGAGTTTATAAATGTTTACAGTATATATCTCGTTTTGGACATCATACGAAGGGTATTGATTGGTTCTCTGCATTATGCAGGTCCCTTTTTCTCGCTCCTCTCTAAGTCATGATGATGTTTTTATTCTTGACACTAAAGACAAGATATATCAGTTCAATGGTGCGAACTCCAATATTCAGGAAAGGGCCAAGTCATTAGAAGTAATTCAGTTTTTGAAAGACAAATATCACGAGGGGATGTGTGATGTTGCAATTGTTGGTAAGAATTCTTCTAGTTGCTATGGTTGTAATTCTGTCCTTCTCGTTAACATCTATAAATGTCGTTCCCTACTTCAGATGATGGAAAATTACAAGCCGAGTCAGATTCTGGTGAGTTCTGGGTCCTCTTTGGTGGGTTTGCTCCAATTGGCAAAAAGGTTGCTACAGAAGATGATATTATCCCTGAAAAGACTCCTGCAAAACTTCATTGGTAGTTATTCTTCCATGTATAATTTTATTGTTGTCTTTTGGATAGAGCTTTTTGTTCATATTGCAAATATTATAGGGCTTATGTTAACCAGTAATGGTTGACTATATCGGACATGAAAATTTCTCGACATAAAACTAAATTTGTTTTTCTCCCATGATATTCAATTAGCATGATGAAATTGTTTTGCTTCATTTACTTTACCCAATCAATCAGGCCTGAAAAGTATAATTGAAATAATCATTTTTGGTGTACATATATTCGCTGTTTACATGTCACGTTGTTATAGAGAGTTTAAGAAAATACAATAAAATGAGATGTGAAGCTGGTAGCTTTTTAGCCAATAGTTTGACTGGCATGCGTTTACATGCCTTTTCTTAGTTTTGGATTATGTACTCAATTAATCTGGAACCTATTGACTGATCTTGGTGACTGTCCTTCATTTTTATCAGCATTATTGATGGCCAAGTCCAGATTGTAGAAGGAGAACTTTCAAAGTCGCTTCTGCAAAATAATAAATGCTACTTACTGGATTGTGGTGCTGAGGTATTTGTTTGGGTTGGCCGGGTGACGCAAGTGGAGGAGAGGAAAGTCGCTATTCAAGCTGCAGAGGTAGAAGGTTAACTTTACATTTTTGTCCTCAATTACAATATTCAGATTCTCACACCTAATTGATATTTCAGGATTTTTTCGCTAGCCAAAATAGACCAAAATCAACACATATTGTTCGGCTAATTCAAGGGTATGAGACACATTCATTCAAATCCAACTTTGATTCTTGGCCATCAGGATCAGCACCTTCTGTTGCTGAGGAGGGACGAGGAAAAGTTGCAGGTACATCTCAGTCCCAGGTTCTCTAGAATGTATACCATGTCATCTAAAAGGTTAAGCTGTTAAAAAGGGAAAGCATTTATTTATTTGAATTTAGTTTTCAACATGCCCCCTCACGTGCCGGCTAGATTTAATTTTTTTACATGAAAGTCCCAACATGAGCACCATTTTCATGAATGTGTGGCGGCTGGACTTGAACTTGGGTCTTTTGTCTCATTCTGATACCGTATAAACTATGTTATCTAAAAGCTTATGCTAATGAATAAGGGACACTAAATTTTAAAGACTCTTTTGGGTTTTGGTAGCTTTTTTGAAGCAGCAAGGTGGTGTCATGAAGGGAGCGAGCAAAGGTGCTCCTGTGAATGAAGAAGTCCCGCCGTTGCTTGAAGGAGGTGGAAAAATAGAGGTCTTTTTCAGAGTCCTTTTTTTGCGGTTGTTCTGGGATTAATTTGATTATATATGTTGCTAAACTCTGAATTGTTTTGAATTTTAAATATCTTATCTTGCCAGGTTTGGCGCATTGATGGCAGTTCAAAAATTCCAGTGTCCAGCGAACAGATTGGTAAATTTTATAGTGGGGATTGCTACATTGTCCTCTACACCTACCATTCTAATGAACGGAAAGAAGATTACTACTTATGTTTTTGGATTGGAAAAGACAGCGTTGAGGTACTATACGTTGTTGCTGGCTACACTTGGATTGTGAAAACAATCTATATTATGTAGGTAGTATAAATAGTACACATGCTCTCAAAAATTAGTGAGGTTCACATTATATGGAGTCATCTCTCTTACTGAAAAGTGAAGAGTGAAATATTGCAACAGTTTCTGCAAAAGTTATGTTACAATTACTATTGAAATGCCATTTTGGACATATGGATGCCATTTTTATTTCTTCCAGCCGTTGACTTGTTTTCATATGATATTTCTGATTCAGAAAAAAATGTCTCACTGTCGTATTTATATGAACCACTTGTATTTTAAGAGGTTTATATCATGTTACCACTTTCCATTTACTCATTTATGAGTATTAACAAGAATAATTATCCATTTCCAGGAGGACCAGCAGACGGCTGCTAGATTGGCTACTACAATGTGTAGCTCACTGAAAGGGAGACCAGTTCAGGTATCATTTTTCCTCGTTGAGTATGTTTGGTGTCGGACAGGATTAGACAGCATTATCGACAAGATTGTAGTTCCTTTTCTTTTCTAATACTGTCCAATGTCCATTACTGTAAGTCCACCTTAGCAAATGAGCCAATTGTGTACAACATTGGACGCTGCAATGTACAGAATTAAGAAGTGAATTATGCCTTGTGCAGGGTCGGATTTTTCAAGGAAAAGAGCCTCCCCAGTTTGTTGCAATCTTTCAGCCTATGGTGATCCTAAAGGTGCCCTTTAGTACATGGAATTGGGAAATAAAGAGGATGCTAATTATGAATAAAGAACATATGCCTGAACCACTTGTTTAGAGCATCCTCTAGAATTCTCTATTTATAAAAAGCATTTTATGCATAATTGAGAGTATTTCTAAATTTAAAGATTAACTTTTTTTCCACTCCAACAATGTCCTCTACTTTGGTTCTTCATTTTTCATTTTTCAAAAAAAAAAATTATTGATTTCTCTTCATCTTTTATTTAACATATGTTTTTTATATGCCAATGCCCAATATATTCAAGTATTATTTAAATAATTCAAAAAGTAAGTTTTTGAAATCTATAGTTTATCAAATGCAATCATTATAAAGTATGAATAGAGAGAAATTTGGAGAGCAAAACCTACTTTCTATTTTAAAAAGTTAGAATTGAGTCTCTTGGAGCTTTTTTATAAGCATTGTTTCTCTAAAATAGAGAGCATCTTGTTCATAGAGTCTTTTGGAGATGTTCTTAATCATCTTTATTTGTTGCATTAGGGTGGGATGAGCTCTAGGTACAAGAAATATATTGCCAACAAAGGTTTGAATGATGAAACTTACACGGCCGATGGTGTTGCACTCGTGCGGATATCTGGAACTTCTGTGCATAACAACAAGGCTATTCAAATTGATGCTGTAAATCCATTACTTATTTTCCCTTTTAGTTACTTCAATTTGTGTCCTTTCAACTCCTAAGGCCTCTATCTTTCAAGTTGTATATAATGCTTTACTCTGTTTTTTCAATATGGCTTTATATACCAGACTTAGCTTTGCGTACTCGATGAGCTTCGACTTTTGGCTTCTTTCTTAATATTCAGCTGTATGAAGTTATTTGCTGCTTAATCCAAATAATGTAATCATTTCAGGCGGCGACGTCATTGAACTCAAACGAGTGCTTTCTGCTGCAATCTGGATCTTCATTGTTTTGTTGGCATGGAAATCAAAGCACCTTTGAGCAGCAGCAGTTAGTGGCCAAAGTTGCAGAGTTTTTGAAGGTTTGCACGTTGTAGAACAGGGTGTATCTTTGTTCTTTTCTTCTTAGTGGTTATTATACTACATTAATACTATAATATTAATAATATGCTTGTGATTTCACCCAAGAACAAAAAGAAATGGTAATATATGAACTGCGACTACGTCTCCAGTCATTGGTAATTGGTTATGATTATAACACCGTGCATCTTCATAAATTACTTTTTAGAATACTAAATTAAACCTTGAACTTCAGTCTCTTGTTTTTGTTGGGATAAATTGTTAGACTATATGGAGCCTAATTACATTGTTCTTTGAAATGTTTCTAATATAGGGGTAATTGTGAATTTATCTCTTTGTATTAGGTCACCTCAGATTCCCACCATATATAAAGGAGTTTGAGGGTTCCATTTTATGTAAGTGATGTTCACCACTGGTGCCAAGCACCAATTTAGGTGGCATTTGCTATAGCATTAAATGATAGATCCAATTAAATGTACTGTCACATGATTCATTTAATTGAACCTATTAATAGTGGGCACCTAGACTGGTGCTCTAGCACCACTGGTTCTGAATAGAATTATTCAATTTTTGTATGGAGCGAGAGACAAGAAACAGATCTTAATAGCAAACTTCTTCTCAATTTTTGACAAGTGAAAAATGTGCGGCCAATTGGATGCAGCTCTCACATTGAGGGGTGAACCACTATAATTTCTATGTTTCTGCGTGCACTTTTTTTTTTTTTTCTTTTTCATTTTTTTTTTTCCATTATTGCTCTCTTGTATGGGATTAGGCTTGACCCATAGCATAAATCTGACTTCTTTCCCTCTCCTGTCCATGGATTAATTCTATTTACACAAATATATCAACAATTCGCACAAGATTACCAATTAAAAAGAATAAATTTAACTAAGTTTTTAGTCATCTATCATTCTAGATGGCAGAAACAAAAATAAAATGATGGGCATATTTCTTTGTGGACACGTAGTTTCTTGCACTGAGAATTTCAAATTTCTGGGAGATTAGGAAATTTGCCCACTGGGTTTTATCAAATTGTATACTCGTCCTCAGTATCAACATTAAGTTGAGCAAATCAACCCTTATAAAAGAAAGGAAGAAAGAAAGCAAAATGGGAACTGCAACTTCTGAGTAAGATATTCGTATTAACATCCCAAAAATCAATATCATTTGACGATCTAAACTGAATTGATAGGACAAAAAGAGACAAACTGCTCAAAATTCTGTAAAGCCCCCTTTTTTAGCAATTTGTGCTTGTTAGATTGTTTTGGGCTTCTCACTGGGTACTGCTTTTACAAATTGAAAAAGCACCTAAAGGACCTTGCAAGTGCTTGTACATAGGTGGCTTTTACCAATTATAATTAGGATATCTGGGTTCATGTTATAATCTGACATTTTTACAGTACTATGTTAAAACAGTTACAGCGAAATGGTAATGTAGCGCATAAAAAGTCTTCTGTTATACGTAACTTTAAATATCTCAGTCCCTACAGTATTGAAGTTAATGACTAATTATTTTCTACATCTCTATGAACTCAGCCGGGATTAGCTGTTAAACACACTAAAGAAGGAACTGAGAGCTCAACATTTTGGCATCCTCTTGGAGGGAAACAAAATTACACCAGCAAGAAAGTATCTCCAGAGGTTGTCAGAGATCCTCACTTATTCGCCTTCTCTTTCAATAAAGGTTGCAATTCTTTTTTATACAGTTATTTATTATTTCCCTTTATGTTGGAGTATGTTGAAACCTTGAATCTAATAATTTTTGGCTTGTTCTATTTATTGCTCTTGTGATGATCACACTGCCATATGAACTCGCAGGAAAGTTCGAGGTATGTTATGGAATTGAAAATTAGTTGAAAAGTTGTTGCATACTGTTTTGGCTTGTTAAATATGGAGGATTATATAGTACTTAACAATACTAAAGAAAAAAGGAAGTTAAAATCTTGTTCATCATACTCTCCAGTCCTATATGTGTACCAAACATGCATTGTGTGTATTAGGACGTTTATATCCTAAATACCATATATTTCCCAGGTTGAAGAAATTTACAACTTTTCTCAAGATGATCTTTTGACCGAGGATATTTTAATCCTTGACACACATGCTGAAGTGTGTGTATGGATTGGTCAATCAGTCGATCTCAAAGATAAGCAAAACGCGTTTGAAATTGGACAGGTAGGTGGCAAAGTTGCTTTATGGCTTCTATTTTCTTGAAGTTGTTCTTCCATATTGTGTTTTATTGATTGCATGATATTATCGCAGAAATATGTTGATATGGCTGCTTCATTGGAGGGTTTATCTCCGAACGTGCCATTGTTCAAAGTCACAGAAGGAAACGAGCCTTGTTTCTTCACCACTTATTTTTCATGGGATCCAGCAAAAGCTATTGTATGTCACAGATATTCATTGGCTTTAGGATTTTGTCAAGATCTTTGTTAACTTGGGATATTTGTTGAACGTCAATTTCAAAATATCTCCTCAAGTTGCCTGAAGATTTTAGACGAAAAGCTTATGAAAAAATATATATATTAATTTTCAAAATTAGGTATATTTTATATTCCAGTGTTGAGAAAAAAAAATTATTTTTGTAAAACAGGCACATGGAAACTCATTCCAAAAGAAGGTCATGCTACTCTTTGGGGCCGGTCATGCTGCAGAGGTAGATTTTAAAATTTTTCAAGATTATTCTTGCTAAAGTTTTGTAGATGCTGTTTGAATCTTAGAAAATCATGCAAGTAAATCAGTGGTGAATGTCATGCCTTGTTTTGCACATAAGTAAAAAGTATGCATTGGTGTACATACATCTATCATTCATAACAACAATACTATCCAAGTAGAATAGGTTTTTGAGGGAGAGGTAGATAATATTAACATGGCATGTAGGGATGGAAGGTGAACATGTTTTGATAATTCCAACTCTGTTCCTACTTCTAAGTAAAAAAATAGGTTACTTTTTGAAAGCAGGTGTTAAGTTACAATGAATAAGCAATTTCAACTTTTACCAATTAAAAAAATTTATTTTAAAATTTCTTTACTTGTTTTCTTATTAGTAGACTTTTTAAGCTCAGTCAAACATGTCCAAGACTTAGTTGTTGCTGTTAATCCTGAGTATACTTTTAAGGAATTGAATATATGTTCCTATATTGCACATTATCTTTGATTTCATTCGTGATTACTTGGAGACATCATAAATTACCCATTTTCAAAAAGCTTGTGTGAATCTTCATTGATGTGAAGCTTTTGTTGAATTTTGATGCACTTTTGTAGCATGTATAGTAAGGTGGATTAGAAAACATTAGAAAATTTAAAAAGCAAATTTAGTCAAAATCTTGTCTATTATACTATCGAGTAGGGTCTAATACCTTGTACCAAAGATCCTCTTGGTGTATGTTTGGTACACGGTAGTGGTAAGACTGGACATCATGATAAACGTGATTCCTGATTATTTTTCTTTTTATTTTAATAGTATCCACCCGATGTATCATGTACACGTGAGTGGTTAAGGATTTTGCGCGAAATGTACTGACATTTTTTCATGAACCAGGAGAAGTCCCATGGTTCAAATCACGGGGGACAAACTCAAAGAGCTTCGGCTTTAGCTGCCTTAAACTCTGCATTTAGTTCAACTTCAGCTCCAAAACCCACTTCTGCCACAAGGCCAGGAGGAATAAGTCAGGGGTCACAGAGAGCAGCTGCAGTGGCTGCTTTATCAAATGTTCTGACTGCAGAAAAGAAGCGGTCACCTGATTCCTCTCCTGCCCAATCGCCTGGTATTTAAAGTTCCCCTCTTATATGTTTCCACTAACTCTCATGGCTAAACTCTGTCCCATTTTTTGCATTATTGTCTCATGTTCTATGTTATACCGTCTCTATATTTTATTTTATTTTTTTTAATGAATTAATTCTGGAATTTTCTAGTGATAAGATTTTTGACGTCATAAATAT
>CAIGRN010028373.1:0-13464 GCA_903798345.1 Fraxinus anomala
GTGACACGAGCCGGCCCGTGTGACTAGACGAGTCACATGGGTTGGCTCAAGCTCTAGCCTACGACCTAAAATGGGGCTCGGCTAGAGCCTCACCGAGTCGCGAGTCGGGCCGGCTCGAGTTTTTTTCGAGCCGAGCCATGGGTCGTCCTAGCCGACAAGTCAAATTGACATCTCTATGTGTTATGTTTCATAGGGCAAAGGGCACAAACATATAGATAATACACTTTAGGTCAAATTTATGGGTCGAGCCCTAAATGGAAATCTCAATTCAACTTCACTTTGTGGGTTATCAATTGTGTGTTTTAGGTCGACTATTAAAATAATCTCAACAATTGGTTCCAAACGAAACCATATGAATTAATTCAATTCGACAAATTCAACATAGCCTCAAGTCTATTTGGTATCAGAATATCTAACAAATCAATTTTGAATCTTCGAAGTCATTAGAATAGGTTGAAGACCAAGTTAAAGAAGGCTTTGGAAGAATAAGCTTTGACTACGGAAAATTAGATTCTTCACATTTGAAAGATGGAAGTCTTGCACTGGAAACTTGAAGGTGCACATAGAATTATAAAGTCTTAGATATTGATCTTTGAACGGTTTGTGTAATCCGTAATAATTTAGTACAATCTATTGATGTCTATATAAAGAAGCTAACTTTGTAGAGTTAAAATATCACGATGAAGTAATCATAAAAACAGTAAAATATAGAGTAAGCTATAGCTACTCTATGTACTTGATAAAAAGTTATAAAAATAAAATTCCAGATCTTTTAAACACCTAACTTCCACACCAACAGTTTAATGATACAATTGGTTCCATGTAAAATATACACATCATATGTTTCTATTTATAATAATAATAATAATAAAGATATTCAACATGTTTATTGACTCGAATCCCATACAAAATCATAGTAAAAGCGTAACAAAATCGTGTAGGATCGTACCAAATCACATAGAAACGTATATAACCATGTAGGATTGTGTAGGATCATAAGATCCGCACAATTCAATGTTTTTGATCTATTTTACCCAAAAAAAGAGGGTAAAGTGTAAATCGGATTAACTTTATTTATACAGCAAGATGCCTATTGATTGCCAATTAAGCTACTTGTACATTCATGGTTGATATTTTGGATGACATTCCCTTGTGNCACAATTCAATGTTTTTGATCTATTTTACCCAAAAAAAGAGGGTAAAGTGTAAATCGGATTAACTTTATTTATACAGCAAGATGCCTATTGATTGCCAATTAAGCTACTTGTACATTCATGGTTGATATTTTGGATGACATTCCCTTGTGTGTAGAATGATTAGAAAGAATGTTGTTAAATTAAGGATTTTGTAATCTGTACATAAAAAATATACATAATATATTACATAATATGATATGGAGAAAAATATTGGATGGAAAAGTTGATTGTGTTTTAAACGACAAATAATAGAGTGTCATGTGATATTATATAATTCATTATATAAATTTTGATGTATATGTAACAAAATTCTAAAATAATATATAAAAAGTTGTCAAGTCACACAATATTATCCCTGACAAACTTGATGTACACCAAACAAAACTGATTGACTATAATTTCTCAACTTTTAATGATGAAAAACTCCAAATCACACATTGATGCCCGTAAATTCAGTAGTAATGTAAACTCATTTTTGTTTTATACTGATTTTCCCAATGAAAACTTGTTTTGCTTTTTTTTAGCTAGTTATTAAGTTATAGTTGTTATTTTTTTTTTCTTAAAACCCTTTTTTATTTTTGAATATTTTAAATAGTCATTATTTAGTAGAATCTTACGATCTTCAATCCATTCCGCACGATCCCTCTATTGATCCTATCCAAAGTTACGATTCTAACAACCTTGAGCACATAGAATTATCAAACTCAATTAAAACCACATACCATTACCATAGACAACGAGATTTCATTTTTCTCAAGCTCAGGTTGCAGCTAACAAACTGAATTTAAAGTTTTTGGAATGGGAAAATCTATATTTTCTTAACTTGGAGAAATTTTCAACATTTGGTAGTTGGTACTGTCAACAACTTTGACAAGTTTTTCAGCGGCTGTGACTATAATTAAGAACTCGTTTAAGTAGATAACTGTTATAGAATAAAGAGTACATATAAAGGAAAGAGACTATTTATGAATTATGATCAATAGCAGGGTTCAATCTACGAACGATTAAATTTACTAAGTAACTATCTCTATGTATTTATGTGCACTAACACTTGGATCCCCAAAATCTTTTCATGTGTGGAACAGTTATCTTGGATTGGAATTCGAAAGAGAATTAAATTACATTAATTCCTCGGTTAATTTCATGCATTTTCACGGTAAAAATTGGCTGGCAATTTTAGTGAGGCTATATAGATTTATTTGTTTCAATATTTCTCAGGAATTTAAAATATAGAAAAGAAAACTTGAATATTCAATATTTCATCCATATGCAGTAACCATTTATTGCTGGTTTTTGTAGCGATTGAAACTCAAAAAGAAGTATCATTAATATCGAAAAAGAGAAGAAAAATAGTTGAACAATAAATTCTAGTGGTATTCTTTTCTCCGTGAGTGTACCCTCTCATACAATAAATCCTTTCTTTTTGAATAATATTATTTATAATCCTCCCATGTGGTAACTTGTTTTTTGAAATATTAATTTCTTATAATTCCGTAATCTCAAATAACAAACTGTCACATAAGAATGACTATTGCAGTATCTGATTATGAATAGCATTATTCAAAAAGAAAGAATTTATTGCATGAGGGGTTACTAAAAGAAATATAAGTCTTGCTAAGAGCATCTCCAATGTAACTGTCGATTACTAAAAAATCATTTCGAATGCAAAACGATGGAGATCTTGTCATGTTAACATAACGTTAGGGAGTAACTTTTTTACACACGCCTTATATTTTACTTATGTGATGCAATTTTTTTAAGCAATCCACGATTGCATTAGGTATGCTTATACTTGATAGATAGATAGATACACACACATAGGGTTACACATATGCATGTTGGATCTAATATTGTAATAGGAATGATCATGGTCTTTAAATTATCAACTAAATATTTAACTCATCAAGTTTGGTTAGAGTTGCAAACTTTCTGTTCTAGTCATGCCTTAGCATTCTTATAAGATTTTTACCCATGGTTGGACAACATTTTTTTTGATTAAAAGATTATATAATATTATCCATCTTAATTAATCAATATATCATCTATTTATTTTTATTTATTCAATATTTTTTTATATTAAATTCTTTATACGGTATGATAAGGTTCACAAAATACAACTTTAATTAAAAAGCGGAAATATAATTATAAAACGAGTAATGCTATTTATTATCATTATAATGGAACAACGATGATGTAACAACACATCTCTCTCTCTCTCACTCTCTCTCTCTCTCTCTCTCTCCTCCACTCTCACATAAAAATTGAACTCTCAAATTCTATTATTCCATATAGGGTGTCATATTATCAATATTTCATCATTATAATGATAAATAATATTATTCTTATAAAACAAATAACACAACCTCGTTACATTTTGAGCTTTTTTCTATTCCAATTATTTATATCATTTGCCATCCGCGTCCCCACCACAAATATGGAAGCAAAGAATAACGTTAAAATGACGAGGGCGTTTTTACTTTTGTCTTGAATTTGTCTGCCTTAACGGTTGTTTAAGGAAGATAGTGACATGTTCTCTACACTAGAAAAATGGCAGCCAAAATTGTTTGGATTCAAATAGAAAAGCTGCCACTGATTTCTGGTTATTCTTAACAACCACTCATATAATTTATTAGCTTCTCTTTTGGTTATTTATTTGGTCTAATTCTAAATGTGGCCGTTGGGCTAAAATTTGATTTGAATAGCACCAAAACTTACTAGGCATATAACTGTTTTAATTTCACTGTTATTTGTAGAATTTTAATTTAGAGAATATCTGAATATAAGTTACTTTAACATGAAGGCAAATTTTCATTTTGAAACTATGAAGAAAGTAGCATATTCAAAGTCTAAATTCATTTTGAAATAAAATGGTCAGTTTTATATCTCTCTAGTGAAAAGGCGAAAGTTTCAATTTAAAAAATGGACATATAATCCACAACTCTTGTGCCTGTTAGAGATTGTCCCATCTTCAAATGCAGATCAATTCCATTTTCCACGTCTAATATTTTATCCACAGTGGATACAATAAAAATTTGACATTGCTGACGTGGTAACAGAACCTTACTTATGATTTTCTGCAACATTCATACATTCAGAAAACCATACTTAAGATTTTTTCTTCCACATCAGCAGTGAAAAGCTTTTATCTTACCTAGTAAGGACACGAGATCAATTCTATTTCCAATATTTTAGTACTATAACGAGGTTAATCGTTTAGCGTCCATTTGGAAAGAACTTATAAACGATTTATTTATAGATAGAGAAAATTGAATGGTGGATAAATGGGTAATATTTGCTAATTTATTGAAATGTATGTTTAAAAATTAAATTTGACCACTTATAAATGATTTATAATTTTTTTTCCAACGGTGAATTAATTGAAAATGATATATTCTTTTGGTGAAATGACATTTGTGGATTAGGTGCCTAATTATTTGAAACATAAAATCATTCATAGCACTGACGCTGAAATGACATTATTAGAAGTTAAAACATTCACCACACTATTACCCGTACTTTCAATTAATAAAAATAAATTAAAAGTAACATAAAAAAATAAAAATAAAAATTCTAACTTGTCGTCGTCTCTAAATTCACCCATAGTTATTAAAATTGAACCGAATCAACAAGTTCAATTGAAAAAATGACGACACTTGAATTGTTAATGGGTCCAATCCATAGTTGATAGCAATTGACTCGATCCGATCAAACCGACAATTTTATTTAAACTACTTGACTCGATTGAAACCAGATCATCAGCATAAAAAAGCGATCCAACAAGCCACTTCACCAAAATGATATCTTTACACGTTTGTGCATTCATAATAATATCGAAAATCATCTAATTTGATGCTCTATTCAAATCCTTTTTACTTTATAAAAATATTACATTCTAGTACATATAAATATAAATTTAATAATCAAATGCAAAAATCTTAAAGAAAATATTTTACTAGCCTTTTAGTAATCAAAAAACTCAAAATTGTGATTAAAAAAAAATTATTTCCTCATTACAGAATTAAATGAAAAATATGAATATTATGGCAACAACAATAGTTTAAGACAATGATGTAAAATTAATGATAAACAATTTAAGACTTTCCATTTGTCTCAAAAATAATTATTTCTGTTTTATAAAATTATATGATTTTACAAACATTTACCCATCGGTGCAACTAGTAACCCACCGATTCAACAAGAAATTTGATGACTTGGTTCTTTAGCCATATCAATCTCGAGATTGAATCTCATAACTATGCATCCACCCCCAAAGTGATGCTATTGCTTTTGTAGTTGCCACTATCATCACCATTATCGCTACATACTAAATATGATTTGTGCCTCGCTAAATAACTGCAGTGATAGTCCATTGCATCATTAAAACAGCCATGAAGTACACAACATTGACTATAAAATGCAACAACCCTAAATAAAAGGATCGAAAATTCACGAAGCTTTGTCCTATTCTTAATAAACTAATTTCATCCCGTCTTCACATGATTCTTTCATCACTAACATCCAATTTATCATAAATTATAAAACAATCCCAACATTAATTCAATTATTAAAAAGAAGAAGAAATACTAGTAGAAAAATTCACCAACCAACCAGCAGAAGTAATCATCGTTAATCCATATCTAACCAAAGAATCCAAGAAAATAATCATACAACCTAAGCCACATAAACTAAACTTTAGTATATGATATATATTAATAGTACAGAAATGTGTATTTGAGTTGAATCCATAAATAGATTCGGACAAAAAAAAACATGCATGTTTAAGTCATAGATTGTAATAAAATACCAGTAGTGGGACCTGTCTCAATTTCAAGATGTCCCATCGTGACAGCTTACCCCAAACCCCACCTTTACTTTCTTCAGTGTCATCTTCTGCTTCACACTGATATTCTGGTTTTCACACAACTGTGCTTAAAGTCAAATGTGGAAAACTTGAGGCTTTTTTTCAGTTGAAGAAGAAAAATAAAGAAGAAATAAAAAGCGATAAACTATGTCTGATGGTAAGCCAGCGTTTTTAGACGATGAATTATCAAAACATACCTCAATTTTCGGTTTACGTTTGTGGGTCGTTGTTGGAATTTGTGTTGGTGCTGTAATTGTCATTTTTCTCTTTATAATCTCTCTGTGGATCACCTCAAGGCGCAATAGCAACAAGAAAACGTTGCTTTTGACCCATAAAAATTCCAATATCCCAAAAGTTTCCAGAGAAATCCAAGAAATTCGGGTCGACCCTACCCGGAATCCGGAAACCGAGCCCAAGCTGCTACTACCTGCTCCGGGACCCTTGCCGCTTCCTGAACCCGACCCAGTTGAGGACCAAAGAATCCATGTTGAGATTCGCAAGGGGCATCGAATTGCCTACCCGGAAAAGGTAGGACCGCGCTCTGGATCGGGCCATGGGAGTGGGGACACCCGGCCCCTTGCGGAGGATGGTGGCGGAATGGCTGCCCCGGAAGTGTCGCATTTGGGATGGGGTCATTGGTACACTCTGAGGGAGCTTGAAGAGGCCACTGATGGGTTTGCTGATGACAATGTGATTGGTGAAGGTGGGTATGGAATTGTTTACCATGGTCTCATGGAGGATAGCACTCGAATTGCTGTCAAGAATTTGCTCAATAACAGGTATTTTACTTCAATTATTCTTTGCTAAGTTTACATTGCTTGTATATTACATGGATAGAGAAGTTATTTACTATCATGGATGAATTATGATGATAATTGGGATACTTTAGAGTTTATATGACTAGGTTGAGTGTAATTTATTTTCTTGAACTGCAGATGGACAATTGGACATTAATTGTTTAGGCTTTAGACTACTGTGGGATGATGTTATTTTGATTTTTGTATGTTTGACGCTGTTTTTTTGTTCAGGGGTCAAGCAGAGAGAGAGTTTAAGGTTGAAGTTGAAGCAATTGGACGTGTTAGGCATAAGAATTTGGTGAGATTGCTCGGCTATTGTGCTGAAGGAGAACATAGGTGTGTCTAACATTGAAATTTAGCTTGTATTTTATTTCATCTTGAAGATAAATTCGTAGTTTGTACAATTCCGGTTGTTTTGTTTCGGAAATTGGCCTTAATTAGGCTTGTTTCCCATAGATTTTTCAATCTTGGATTGTATGTTTTTCAGGATGCTTGTGTATGAGTATGTAGACAATGGTAACTTAGAACAGTGGCTTCATGGAGATGTAGGATTGTATAGTCCTCTCACATGGGATATACGAATGAAAATCATACTTGGAACTGCAAAGGGGTAAGGAAAATCTTCATATCTATTAAATCTTGTGTTTGTCTCAATGGATTCATACTCATTATTTATTGTTTAATTGGTATAACTAAAACTTGGTGAATTTCTTAGACTGACCTATCTGCACGAAGGGCTTGAACCTAAGGTCGTTCACCGTGATATTAAATCAAGCAACATTTTATTAGACAAACAATGGAACTCCAAAGTATCTGACTTTGGCCTGGCAAAGCTCTTGGGCTCAGAGAGGAGTTATATTAGCACTCGTGTTATGGGTACATTTGGGTAAAACAAATCTGTGGGCATATTAAGTGGCTTTTATTTCTACCATTAACCAAATGACATTGATTACTAGATTTTCTTCTATGTTTTCTAGTTATGTGGCACCCGAGTATGCTAGCACTGGCATGTTGAATGAGAGAAGTGACGTTTATAGTTTTGGGATTCTTATAATGGAAATCATTACCGCGAGGAACCCGGTGGATTACAGCCGTCCCCCAGGGGAGGTATGTATGCAGTATTCTTGATTGCTTCTTTTGTGGAGTATTGATATTTAAGTTTCTTCCATGATTTATAAGGTCTTTCTGGTTTTAAACAAAAGCTAAAAACCTCAGGTGAATCTGGTTGATTGGCTTAAAACAATGGTTTCGAACCGGAATGCAGAGGGAGTTTTGGACCCCAAGTTATCTGAGAAGCCTTCTTCAAGGGCATTGAAACGTGCCCTGTTAGTAGCTTTACGCTGTGTAGACCCAAACGCCCAGAAGAGGCCAAAGATGGGACATGTGGTACACATGCTTGAGAGTGACGATTTTCCTTTCCGTGATGTAAGTTAAAAGTCCTCTATTTAGTAAAGTCGTGGAATTTAACGCGCACCCCATCTTCTTGCTGGAAACAGCTAAATGCACATGACATTATGTATTTGTATCTTCACCTTCATGTATTCTTTTCCTGCATTCTCGCTTGTTAAACTTTCCGCTTCTTATAACCTGTTCATAAATTGATCTCAACTTGTTCATATTTCAGTATTCATGAGTTGCAACTCCTATGACATCATAGCTGTGTATTTAGTCAGCATCAACTACATTACAAATGTGTTCTTCTGTTTGAAGTTCTTCCCCATTCTTGTGCATCTAAAGAATCAAAAACTGGGAGAGTGAATTAAATGAACCAATTCCTTGTCCTCTTTATCTTTGGAAAATGTGATTGGAATATTTTGGTTAGACGACAGCAAGTTGATAATGATCCATGTACTCTTTCCAGTTATGTCTAATAAGGTATTTGAGAAGATTGATGCATATGGAGCCCAATTATTATTGAATCAACTATATAGCTTTCCATTGAATATATATGATCAGATATTGAAATGTTAATTTTCGTCCTGCATATCGGCATTTCTTAGCTGGTGAGGTCCTTGAAACTTTTTTTGGTCCTATCGAACTACTGATTACAGGACCGCAGTGCTGGAAGAGAACATGGTCGATCACATCGTGGCAGCCTCAAGGAGAGGGTAGTAGAGAAACACATCATGGAACCAGGTGACAGTAGTGGATATGAAAGCAGCGTCCAAACCGACAGGTCTTTGTTGAAGAAGCAAGAAACTGACGAAGAAAAGTAGCCTCACAATCCCTATTGAAGTTCAAAAGACACATCTCTTCCTTTCTAAATATTTTTTTATTGCTTGGTATGTTAATATCTTCATTCACCTTTGGATTTCAATTATAATAGTTATGATCATTGAAGTTGTGAAACGTGGAAGATGATACCGGATTAAACCCGTACCAAATTGTGGGAGAAAAAATGATATTATACGCACAATATGAAGTAAATATCACAAGAATGCAGGAAGAATATTAATTTGTAGATAATGAAGATTTTATTATAATATGGAGAAATAATACAAAGATTATGTGTTTACATTATTTCTAATTTTTTATTAAATCATAATATAGAGTCAATTATATATAGAATGCAAATATGAGACGTCTAAACTTTCATAGTAGACTTGTAATTGAAGTAGAATATCAAAAATAGAATAAAATAGAAAAATCGTGTAGGGGTGAAATAGGTAGGGGCGGCGCACGATGCATCGGCTTCGGTGCCCAATTTTGTGGGGGGCGGCATCCCGTTTTCGTCCAAAAACCTTTTAAAGGTGCTTTTCTTCATTCTAAAATTATTTTCAAGTTTAATATAAATTCCTACTCTCAATGGATTTCTAAATAGAACTTTAATTAGAATTTGTCAAGTACACTTGAATATGATTCAACAATAGTATTCCAAATATGATTCTTCTTAGTATGCACTTTAATTAAAACTCTCAATTATCTTCAACAAAAAAATCGGATCATGCCCAAATTCTAACAAAAGTTTTTGTAGTAGATTGAGGTCACTAGCTATGAATGTAAGTTATTATGATTCAGTTGGATGTTTCATTTTCAAGTCTGTTAATCGACTCATTTGGTAGATATCACAATTTACTACTCAATGCTTTACTTATTTTTTAAGAATCAACCAAGATACCAGAATTACACTGATACCAATTGTTGAGAAGTCATCCAAATAATAAAGACGAGAAAAATATGAGCAATTTGAAAAATAATGGGTCCCACAACAACCAAAATTTTTGTGGAAGAAGAGAAGAATAACTAAAATTATCTTTACAAGATTTGACTCTCTCTATCAAAATCTAAACAATTCTCTCAAGTTTTTAATGTATACAACAATTATTTAATTATTATCTTGAGTATCTCTTGAGTTCCTTTTAAGTCTATGAAGAGCCTACACTTTATGGATGAAGTAGAATACAAAATCGTGTAAAAAACCAAACATGATTAAAATTATTGTCTCATGGGCGGCTCTTGCCATTCTGTTCTTCTTCGCGCGGTCCACCGGTATACCTGTACCCATTTGATTTGAATCAAAAGTATTCAAAGAGATTAAATTCCTATTTATACCTAGAACATATCAAACCTGACCAAGTGTTCTAACCGTCTCATCAAACATCTTGATTTTGACATTACCAATCCCTGCTATTTTACATGGATCATTATTTCTCATCATCATAGAATCCCTTGTAACTATTTCATATGAAGGAAAACCAATCCTGATTTGAACAAACATGAAAAGTACAAGTTGAATCAAGAATTCAATTCTCGTTAGGTTTAGAGTAACCTTCAATAATCGCTAAAAGATCTCCATCGGTGTCTTTATTTGCAAGACTGACATTATCGAAATTTTCTGATTGATCCTTCTGATTTGTAGTGGCAAACCTGTTCCGCCACTCATAACGATCCCTCTTCATGTGCCTCTTGTTGTTGCAGTATCAACTGACTTTATGACTGTTGCTATCCTTGACTCTGCCCTTTCTACGACCACCTGTCTTCTTCTCACGAACAACAAGACCCTCTGTATGGACCTCATATCAGACAACTAGATACTTCATCTTCTCCTTAGAATAAAGCGCATCATATCTTGTCAATAGTAATAATATCTTGAATATAGAGAATGGTATCTCTAAAAGTCACATATAAATGCGCCAACGAACATAACAACATCAACTCTAAATCTTCTTCATCATATTTGTTCTCCATGATCTCCAAATCAGCGACAATTTCTTTGAACACTGATAGATGATTTTCCAAAAATCCACCTTCTATCAAGCGACGAGAATACAAACGCTGCTTCAAGTGTAACTTACTTGTCAAATTCTTTGTCATACAAAGTTGCTCTAATTTTAACCATAACCCAATAGCACTTTTCTCCTTTACAACGTTATGAAGAATTTGATTAGAAAGATGAAGATGTATCTACGATAGGGCTTTCTAATCCTTTCGTTACTTCTCATATGTAGTCATTGTTGCGTGCATTATATCTATCCCCAATAAAACATCATCAAGATTCAATTGAGCAAGAACCGCTCGCATCTTGATCTGCCACAAAGAAAATATACTGTTGTGATCCAAAAACAGAATCTCAAATTTTATAGTTGCCATTTCTGAAACAATCAACATTGTTCAAACCTCGCCTTAGTAAGCAATTTGGATCTCTCAAAAACCCGTCAAAAAACTTTGGCACTAATACCACTTGCCAAGAACCAACTAAGATACCGGAATTGCTATGATACCACTTGTTGAGAAACCAGACAAATAATAAAAACGAGAAAAATATCAGTAATTTGAAAAGAGAGATGCTTGGTGTACTGGGTGGGGGTTGATTGAACCCCCACCGGCACCTCACAATAGGGGGTGGGACGGATTTTTGGGCAATTTTTTATTACACACGGGACCCACTCATGTAAGTTATATGTATAAATTTTGTCAACCACTTCCGGTACAAGTGGCTAATTCCATCTGAAAAAAAATAAATCACACAACAATCAAGATTTTTGTACGAATATGAGAATTTATTATATCAAGGAACTAAAATTGTCTTTAAAATAGTTGATTTTCTCTATCTAAATATAAACAATTCTCTCAAATTTCTAATATATACAACAATGAACTACTTATTATATTGAATCTCTCTTAAATCCTCTCAAGTCTATGAAGAGTCTATGCCTTGTGGCGTATTTATAGTAGTCAAATCTTGAAGTTATGGATGAAGTAGAACACAAAATCTCGTAAGAAATCAAACATGATTAAAATTCTCGCCGCATAGGGATGCTGCAACATTGCCATTGGCTCCGCGATGCTTGGAGGCCAGTGCCCTAGCACCAGCCATTCTGTTCTTCTTCGCACTGTCGACGATGGGGCTGCTTCTCGACTCTCCGGCGCCCTCGATTATGTCCTAATGAGTCCAAAACACTCTCTTATTTATTTCAAAGTTCTTATTGCAATCAAACTCCAAATTCATTTTAAAATTTGAACCTTTATCAAACTAAATTTCTAAACCAAAATTGTTTATACTTCCTCAATGAATCAAACTTCTAAATTACTTGAAATTTGAGTAACAAAACATAAGATTATTTATTCACTTCTCAGGATTAATTGTTTATAAGCAGTTAAAAGTAATATCAAATCATCTCAGTCTTTATCATGGTGGCTTCCGTATACAAGCAATTACTCATAATTGTGTCCCCGCCGTAGCTGTAGTTCTCTCGGATGAATAGATGGTCACACTGGTTTATTTTCTTTGGGCTGCAGAATTTGAACAAGAAGAAAATGGGAATTTTTCCATTCAATTTATAAATCCAGCATATCCACATTAAATTTAGAATTAATGAAATGTACTTTTTGTTGTATTTGTAGGTCGGGACTAAATTAAATAATAAATTAAACTGGTCCTACAACTCACCTGCATAAAGTCTAGATTGTAAGGCTAGGTATCCCAACTGGCGAATAGGAGAAAATCAAAGATTTATGGACCTCTCAATTGATATGAAGCATCAGTGTTAACTACTGATAAATAACACTCGAATTCTTATATTACTAAATCAGCCAATCAAGGATTGACAACATGGTAATGCCTAATCGAAGTAGTATTTTGTCCAACAAACCTTCCCAAATTCTTGTATTGGTGGACAACGGACTCTCTACTGTTTGTGTATGAAAATACACGTAGGTTGATAATTTGGTCTCATCTAGCGACAAAATGAAATTTAAAATTCTCTACTTCATTAGTTACAGGTGCATTCGGACAAGCATTTGCCTACCGGGTTGAGAGTTACAACTTATTTACCAGCTCAATTCAGCTACAAAAATGTTTGTACTAGAAGAGTGCTCAATTCCTTGTTCTTTGTAGGAGATGGTTTAGCGAACTTTTAAGGTGTTAGAAATTTAGTTTTAATCATACTAGAATTGGCCCGCAGTTACACTTAATGATAAGGCATTCATGCTATCGAAATTGATCTCATGTCTTCAGTTGACATGATAAAAATTTCTTATTGGTGATGTGATAAGAGAACCTTAATTATAGTTCCCTATATTTTTATTCTATATACTGAAGACAGGAGATCATGTATGTTCTTGTTATATATGCAATTGCTTATGATTTGTAGGACTTTCTTTGATGGTT
>CAIGRN010028386.1:0-10502 GCA_903798345.1 Fraxinus anomala
ATAATTTGATTGTGTTGAGATTTTGCTACTTTCAGGGACTACTACATATATTGAGCAATCAATTCCATATCCACGAGATGGTAAGTAAATCTGTCAGAGAAAGGAATGTTGTTCTTTCCTCTGAAAAATTGTTGCTATACATTTACTATTGCTGACTCCATGTTATTAGGTTTGTTTCTCGTGTATCTTGCGCTTCTTAGTTCTTTTGTTATGGTCACGATATTAACTCAAAAACTTTGGTACTATGCATGATGTGTGCTTTGGATTGATAAATCTGACCTTTCATATGGTAGAACATGTTCTTGTGTTGCATTGAAGTGTCTAATTTAAATGAATCTACGTAGCATGTTAGTTTCATATTCATTTTGGTTCTGTCATCCTATGTTTGTAGCATTTCTAATATTTTTCCCGTTTGTGCTTGTCTTAAAGCATATTGTAATCAATGAACTCAAATTCAAAACAAGACCTTCTTTAGATACTATTCGTTGCACTATAGTATTGTATTTGAAGATAAATATTTCAGCGCGATTACTTATTAGAATGGGCATCCGAATCGATTTGCTCACCACGGTAAAGTGTTGTTATGGTTCTTTGGCTAGTAGATTCTATTGTCATGCAGTAGGGTGAATATGATGTCAGCCTTTTTTAGTTTTCGTCACTTTTATTAATGTTGTAACTTTTTTTTTATTTTGAATTTCTATCACTTTTTTGACTTTTGTCAACTTTATCGAAGTGATTCCAAATCCAATTTGATGTGATAGTTAATGGAAGTGAAGTATAATCACAAACAAACAATATGCAGAAGAAAATCAACTATCTCTCGATCTAATCTAAAATTTTGATGAGACGTACAATTAATGCTATTTAGATTTCTGTTAAATATTATTTACCACTTTTTTGGATTTTTGTCACTTCCAATTTATAGGGTATTATAAGATCGGGACATGTGCCACAGGATGGTTGCAAAGGGTGTCATAGGCTATAGGCAAAGGGTATTCAACAAAAACGATTAAAGCTTTTGTTTCAACTGCCAATATGTTAATGTAACAATTCTCGAGGACAGTGAAAGCGGACTCGAGGCAAAATCCACCACCATGGTAATAAACCAAAACTGGGAGCTTTTGGTTTGGTTCTGTACGTGTTGGGAGGTATAGTCTGGCTTGAACCACTGGTGAAATGTTTTAGTCCTTGGTAGCTACGTCGGTGGCATCGTCATTCAGCAATAGAGGAATATGGGGTGAGCCGATGAGCCTCTCGGCGGTGCCATCTTTGTATAGTTTGATGACTGGAGAGAGGTAGGTGAGAACCTCTTTGGTGGTGTTCGAAGCCTTTGCAGTGTGGTTGATACTTGATAGAGATAGAATCAGTAGATAGTGTTGGATTTGTGCACTTCATAACGTTTGTCAAAGTGAACTGTACATGCCAAAAGATTTGTGTCAAAGTTGACTTGCTCGATTAAATTGTTTTTGTTTTTTATATTTAAAAATTCTCATTCCAAATTCTACATAATTGTAAGAAAAATCATAAATGGCCTATAAAGGTTGCATTGTAAACAATGAATTTCAAGGGTTCAATTTGGTTGGTTCGCCTTCATGAATGATATCGATGTGTTAAATAGATAATTTTACTGTTATCTTATTTTCGATTAAAAAAATAGATTGAAAACTGTTGCTATTTCTAAATTTCTACAAAAAGTCTTAACAGAGTAAAATAGATACTAATTTATTCAACGAGAAAATCACCATCATAGTATTTTTGTCACTTTTTTTTTCAATTTCTACCACTTTTTTTTTTTTGAATTTCGTCACTTTTTTTTTTTCTCACTTTTTTTAATTTGTATCACTTTTTAAAAATTTCTGTCACTTTTTGAGTATTATTGTTTTTTTTGTCATATTTTTCTCAATTATTGTCACTTTCTTGAAATTTCTATCACTTTTTGGGTGATAAACATCATTTTTAATAAAAGTGACATTGTATGTCATTTTTTAATTAAAAAAAAGTGATATTTAATTATAAAAAATGAAACTTAACTTTACACAGTATTTTTTACTTTTGAAATACTTTTCATACGATTTTTTAAAAGATCCCTAATTTTAAGAGTATTTTTTGTAAGTTTCCCCAAATTAAAATAATAATAAAAAAAAGTTAGTATCCTCAATAGGTGCTACCTCAATAAATAATTAAAAATAAAACTTTGATATGTAAATTCAAATAACAATGAACTTTAAAATCCCCTCTTCAACATAACTATCCTCAAACTTTCAGGATCCCAAAACTAGAAAATTATACTATGGTTTGTTAATTTACATCAACTAATGACATATTTAGGGGTGAGTAGTGTGATTCGATTCAATTCTAATGAGACCCAAAATAGTTCTCTTTATTTAAGTACAAAATTCCCCAGTAGAAGGAAGAAAAGTTTAAACACATTCTAAAAAATTAACAAACCATAGTATAATTTTCTAGCAACTGGAAAGGAGGAATATTTTCATTTGATTCATTAAAAATTTAGCATTGCATACAACATTCTTAAAGCTAGAACAAATTTTAGATTAAAAAATTGTAAAACAGAAAATCACCGAATAAAAGCTACTTCAAGTTCCAATCAATCGCAGAAAGACTCCAAGGCAGCCTTGTGAACCTACAAGCATATCGGGTAGTCTTCACTTACAAGCCAACTTTTAGACTGATTTCTACTCAAGTGCCTGTGATTATCGCAGACACACCCCCTCTTGGATGAACCCTCATTCGAGATGGAGCACCTGGAGAGGACTACAAAGTAGAAGACTGCTTCGGCTGAGTCATCCAATTGAGAAATGGGCTGCCATAGATGTCGATTCTGAAGGTGGCACAGACTGTATGCTTAACGTGTTGACTTATAAACATATTGAGCATACTCCCTTGGAAGTCAGTTTCAAGGTGAAATCTACCCAATTGCTTGTAACAAGCATAAATTACAACTCACGGTAAAGATTTGTTATCTCACGAAAATCACAACCAGCCTACTCAAAGGGAACAGCTCTAGAATGGAAAATTTCCAAGAATATATTTAAAACAAATTACAGACAAAACAAGAATAGCTGCCGATAACATTTAGCTAACAACATGAAAAGTATCCTACTACTAACAGAAAGAACATACGTTCCTGGTTCTTTGTGCATCCCTGTCTTCATAACCCCTCGTAAATGTTCTAACTGAAAGGTGCTCTGCAGCATATGTCATAAATGATGCCAAAATAAGGCCTCCCATTACCATCAAACCTAACCTGTTAAAGCATGTATGTATGTATTATTGACTGAAATTAAATATAGCTCTGTTCACTTAACATGTAATAGACAGATTAAAAAATGCATGCCAAATCTTAGAGCAAACACAGTATAGACCCACATGTAAACCTACTCAATTGTGGGAAAAAAAAAAGAAAAAGAAATGCAAGACCAAGTCGAGCAAATTAAACTACTCAAAATATGTCAAAATTCAACAGAATTTCATGGAAATAGAATCACATCAGAAACTGGGTATTTCTTGTATTGCACTGATCCAGTTCAAGAAACTATACACAGAAGTGATTGAGAGTCTGGAAAGGCAACTTAAACTTATTGTGCATGTGTTGCTTGAAGGTCATTTGAACTTGAGTCCTTGACATGCGGAGAAATTGGGAGTAGATGGTGTAACTAGAATGTGAGTCACTTGGCACCTCCCCAACCTTAACAGTTGAACAAAGTAATAGAAGGGATCAAGTTCGATCCAGAGAGACCTCAAATGCCATAGAATGATACAGCTGTTCATCTATGACTGGACACTTTGAGTCCTACTTAAACACTTAGCCCCTGTTTGATAGGCCATTATTTGGGGAAATTAATGTTTTGAATAGTGAATTTTTGGATAATGTGTGGTTAATAAGTAGAAAAATTTTGAGTTTACGTGCAGAATATTTTATTGTGTGAATGTGGTTGAAAATGAGTGTAGAAAAAAAGTGTTGAATTAAAGGCCATCAAACATGGGCTTAATTTAAGTAAAAGCTTAGAGTGTTCCTACTTGTTCACTTCACGCTTGGATTGGGAATGATCAGAGCAAAGTCAAGCAATTGGTTTTTAAAGCTTTGACTTGATTCCATAACAGCCCCTAAATGGAGGTGAAACTAGGGTTAACTGCTTTATGAGATAATCTTGTATATTCTGCGTGAGTAGCTGTAGTAATTGTAGATGTATATGCCCATACTTGGGCACAACCAAAGTAGAAAAGAAGGCACCAATGTGTAACCACAAAACAAGGGTGAAAGCCAATATCAAAATAAAGATATCTCACAAGTGTGAAGATACAAGTGGTGGAAGTATAAATTTTGTTAACAAATGAGACTATTCCCCCAAATTTTATTTTTCACTTCAGTCTGTTGTTCTATACTTTTGAAGCAGTTAGGTGTGCATGGCTTATGTCCAAGATCACGCAAGGTTTGCTAACTACTATCTATCCAAAGGATACTACAACTAAGTGGAATCATATGGAAAATACCATTTCATCTCTTTTGGCTAACCTCTAATGCATTTAAACAGCAGATTTGACAGAATGAAAGCACACCAGGGAAGTATGGTCTCCTTATTTTTTAACCCGACACTTTATTCTTCTCAAACTTTAATTGTGAAAAGATATTTGTGATAGAGATGGATCCCAGCGTAAAGATGCCGAGGAACATCAACCCTGAACCTCAACACTATCAAATTTAGGTCAGTTAGAAAAGCCACAATGAACTTAGGGCACATTTGTTTAATACAAATTCTCAACAATTCTTACAATTGGGGTGTTGACTGTTCACAAGTCACCTTTTCATGGAATTTCATCTCTCGCTGTCTTTTTCGTTGTCGAGGATATAACATAAGGTGGCTTTTTTCGGCACTTTAAAAATCTATGCCCGTAAAGACAAAAATGAGGTACACAGAATAGTTCTGCTAGAATTCCCTATTGCAGTGCAGATGAGTCAATTCAATTCGAGGAATAGGTTCTTTATGCTTTGATAGATTCCACAACAACTTTTAGAAATCTTTCATAAACCTTTTTTTTTTTTGAAAGATAATCAAATATTTTATTAATAAATGCATAATACACAGGAAGTGTATTATTTTCATATTTTTTAGCTTATTTGAAAAAGAAACAGCTGATCGAAGCATGATAACCCTTCTCATTCTAAAATTCTAGCTTCACTCGTTAGTCTAACAAACAGATCTCATACCAGCCACAGTGAAACGATTCCAAACTAAGCTTCTAGTACCTTGGTTCATTTATCAGCTCAGTTCCTCGCATGAAATGGAAAAAACTCTCTTATTCCTTAAAACGGCATTGTTTCATTGAAATTAAATTCTAAAAAGAAGTAAATTGGGAGGCGTCAGTTTTTTGTTGTGCACACCAATGTGTTTTGCTGTTCTCCAGAGCTCACTGTTCAAACAGATTACACCCATAAAGTTAGGTGACAAAATAAATTAATAGGAGAGACATGACAGGATAGCGGACTACCTGGCATGTCAAGGACAATACAATCAAGTAGACACAAACACAAATAATATATCACCACTGAGCCTCTTGTGGCTAATCTCAAGCAAATGTAACATTAGAGCTTTCTACAGGACTGGAAGCATAGTAGGTATGACATACAGATTTTTTTTTGCACCTTACCTGTTGGTCCAATTCAACTATACCAAAATGTGTAGAGCAATGGCTGTCCAAGATTATAATTCCCAACAAGTATTTCAAATCGATGGAAGATACAACATCACGTTATGGGTCCATTTCACTTGTCACCATTTCATGAATTTCAACCTTGTCATTCATCTTATTGCAGACAATTTGGGCCTAGAATTCTTGTATTCCAGATGCAACTGAGTTATTTGGTACATGGCAAGAAGAACAAAGGAATTTGAAAGTTACAGGATTTAAAATCTCAAAAGCTTCATACTCAGAATTTCAGATTATCAACATAGTTCATATCCAACGCGAAGAAGCCCTTCAAAGGAAAAGAAAAGGCATAAACTGATTAATGGGGTTCTCATTTTAAATTATTAAGGGTTTCTCCTCACGAAACATCTTTGATATTTTTAAGCCCTTAACAGGCATCAGGCAATTAGAAAATCCACTGCCTTTTTGAATTAATCTTCAATAATGAACCCGTAGGGACTTCGTTGTCATCTTTGTATCTATATTCAATCTCTTCTCTTTTCTCGCAAGTTATTCATTTAATCTCCAAATCCAAAAATAAAATACAATTTACTATTGTGCCACTGCCCCCAGAATAAATAAATTAAGAACTGAGAATATAAGCCAAAGAATGAGGGTGAGTGGCAATGATTGTGGATATAATTAAGAGAAGGACGACTTAGGCAGTATAACAAGTTAGAAGAGGGATAAGTAGATCATAATCAACATGACGTCATATAATCACATTAAATCTTTCAATAGGAGGAACGAAGAACTGAACAAAGCCAAGCAAAATGATTTATATAGCCAAATCCAAACTCCATGGAAATAATGTTTAGTTTCTTCTTGTGGTGGTGTTCCGAGAAATTCTGTTATTTCATTGAATAAGAGATTGAACTCCAAAATTTTTATTTGCATTTACTTCTTGCCGTTGGGAAATCTGCACTTTGGACAGAATAAATAACACTTGAGTTGGTCTCAAGTCAAACGCAAAGAAAGCAGATGAAATTACTTGCGTACTGCATCATCTAATCGCGTAATGGCCAGGTTCAATGTCTTCAAACATAATAGGAGGTAAAAATCAGACATAATGCGTAGCAGTGTTTCTGATTCTACAATCTAATATATGTATGGCATGGCAAGCAATGAAAAGATAATGCATAAATCACAGCAGAATACCTTAAAAATAGAGCAGTGACCCCCAAAACAGAAGGTAAAAGAGGAGTTGCCAAAGCCAGAAATGCTGCCCCTAATCCATAATACCATGTAGTGAAATCACAAGACATCTGTCGGAAATGACCTCAAATACAAACAGATTTATGATTAATACTGCCATTAGAAGATGACAAGAATAGTAAGCTCGGTACTCCTTGAAATGTATGTACCTTTTCCAGAATCATATTCAACAGATTCAGGATGTGGGGAAAGGGACGCTGATTGATTGGCCACAAGTTTTCCCCATCGGTGGACTATATGCAGATAACTTCCAACCAATAAGAAGAAAATTGTGAATGTCCATTCGTACACAAGGAGAAAACCAGCCCACGGCATTACTTGCCGAGGGACAATTGATAGTGAAAGCACAAGGGACACCATAGCAGCCGTAAAACACACAACAACTGACATTGCACCCAAGAACATGGGCACTTTGCTGTACGCCAAATTCGTTAACTGTATCAGTAGAACATCATGTGAAAATTTGTCAGAAATGTTGGAAAGCCCCTGTATAATATTATTTGTAAATCAGAAAATCATAATGGGTAGATAAAAAAAGATAGCCATGGCTGGTATAAAAATGGATATTATAGACAAGACAGAATAGAGACTAATGACATCCCATATCTTAAGTAGAGGCTAATGACATCCCATATCTTATACACAAAAGAAAGAGGGAAAAGAACATAAAATTGTAGATTATAACAAGGATAATCATGCTCTTGTTTTAATGTGTTGAAACATGATTTATGTGAAAAACTAGAAGAATACACAAACCTGCTGGTTAGAGTTGAAAGAAGTGACCGAGGAATAACCAACTCCTCCAGACCTCAACATGTAGTAGAGGTGTCTATTATGATCAAGCAGTGATCTTGTCTGTAATACAATTAACAGTTTGACACAATCATTAAAGACGTTTTTAACGAGCATTTTCATTAATAGAAAATTTTATATGCTAACCTGTAGGAAAGATCGATAATAACAGAAAACAAAGAACAGAACTGGAAGTAGAAAAAGAGAGATAACTAGCAATTTGTCATTTGGATTTTTGCCACCTCCAGTCCCAGGAAGAGTTTCTTCAAGCTTTATTCTAACATCCTGCAGTTTTATCAATCGTAAGAAAGTCATACAAAGGGTGGAAATGTGAATTTCAGCTCTGTAAATCAATTTGATGGTCTACAGAAGGAACATGGGATGCCAGCTTACCCTCCCCAGCCAAAAACAGTAACACAACAATATGCATGTCAACAGGTAAAACAGAACGGAGATAAAAAGAAAATGATATCTAGAGCACTTGATAAAAAGAATAGACCAACTTTAGGTGATGTATTGTGGAAGATGAGAGGAAATAAAAAGGACTAGTGGACGGAACGACAAAGCAGAAAACTAAATTTATGACAATGGAATGAGAAAGAAAATGATATACCTGCCAGACATCAACAGGTTTAACAAGCCAAGATGTCCACCAATCCCAGGGTTTTAGAGGGCCAAGTGTGTAATGAATAACACGGAGTTCTTCCTCATCCACCATCCACTGCAAATAGTACCACAAGGAATCAAAACATGGAAAGAACATAGATTTTACAACATTTCAGGACAGATTCTTTCGTCTGAAGCATTCCTCTTAATATAATAAATAATAAAAAGTCTGTTTTTCCCAGATTAAAACTACTGCATTATTCAGATCTTGGCCATTCCAAGAGGACCAACCAAGGGTCTTCTTTTCTTTAAATAAGCAATCCCTCCTTCCCCAAAAAATCTGCCTGTTTGATCTCCACATAGACATTCAAATTTTATCACTTCTCCAAACTTACCCTCCTAAAGGAGGTAGTTACTATGGCATTTATAGCTTTAGTACAATAAAACTTCCACCGTTTTGATTTATTGAGGATATAAGAGGAATTTAACATTCTCAGGGAGGACTAGTACCCCCATGACTGGATCCATTTTGAACAAAGAACAGCAAATTCTATCATTATTTTTGCATATAGGGAGTAGATCAAAAGGAATTCATAGAAGTTCTCTGTATCAAGATGGATGCTGCTCCTTCCCCGAAGCATCTGCTTGTTTGATCTCCACATAGACAAGTACAAATTTTTATTTCATTTCTCCAAAATTACCCTCTTAATGGAGCTAGTTACTATGACATTTAAAGCTTTAGTTCAGTAAAACTTCCACCCATTTGATTTAACGAGGATTAACAAGAATGTAATATTCTCATGGAGGACTAGTACGCCCATGACTGGATCCATTTTGACCAAAGAACAACATATTCTATCATGATTTTCGCACAATGGGAGTAGTTCAAAAGGAATTCATAGGAATTTTCTGTATCGAGATGACAAGCCAATAGCATCCATCGGACCCAAAATTCTCTCTTTATTTTGGCTGCACTTTATACATTGTATCCATTTTAGCATACAAAATATTATGTTTAAAAAAATCTCTTGATGTTGTCGTTGTCTACTTATTCTTTAATACACCCTTTTGATGTAGGACAATTCCATTTACAAATAAGAACAGGGAATTATTTGTTTTTGCAATAGGATTTTCTTTCTTGTTTAGATTAGGGTTTATTTATTCTTTTTAAGCTTTTAACTTTTTTTTTTTTAAGTTCTAAATACTTATCTTTTTAAGCTATTAGGGTTAGAAGATTATTATGCCTAAATAAACAAAGGCTTTAGAATTTTTTTCAATGGCCAATTCATTACAATAAACTTATTCTCTACAAATTTTCAAGTTGATTCAACTAAATTCTTGTTTCACTGATTTCAATTTTGCTTCCACGCCAAAATTGGTATAAGAGCAAGGTTTTTCTCTTGGTTGATGACCACCTATGGTGGTAGTTACATGCATCCTCATGACGACGATAAGAGGGTTGCAAAGTTACTAACCACTCTAGAATCTGAAATGAAGGATGGATAGGTTCGAAGATTCTACTGACAAAAAATTATATATTTTGACTGCTAAGGATGTTGGTCATTTCGACGAGTCCACAACACAGCAACAAGTGGCTATAGATTTTTCTCAAGTCCAAGCTAAGTTCGAATCCTCACAATGAAAATTTGGAGATTTTCCTTCCAACCAAACTTGAGAACAAGTTTTTTTCTAAGTGGGAGAAATTGATGTAGTACAGTTCTATCTCAAACAGGACACATAATTATTTCTTGTTTATATTAGGACTTATTATTTTTTTAGGTTTTTATTACTTTTTCTTTTAGGTTTTAATTGTTATCTTCCTTAAACTATTAGGATTTGGAGATTATTTTGCTTATANTGATGTAGTACAGTTCTATCTCAAACAGGACACATAATGATTTCTTGTTTATATTAGGACTTATTATTTTTTTAGGTTTTTATTACTTTTTCTTTTAGGTTTTAATTGTTATCTTCCTTAAACTATTAGGATTTGGAGATTATTTTGCTTATATATAAATAAAGACTTTGTAACTATTTCAATGACCAATACATTACAATAAAATTATTCACTACAAATTTTTGAGTTTGTTCAACTTTATTCTTATTGCAAGAACTCCGATTCCGCGCTGCACCACTTTTGGTTCCAACTAGACTTAGTAGATGTAACGACCCAAAAATTCAGT
>CAIGRN010028416.1:0-10203 GCA_903798345.1 Fraxinus anomala
AATAATATGTTTTCTTCTTCTTCTTCTCATAATTCTTAATTCTTTTCCTCCTTTGGTTGTTTTGTCAAATTAGTTTGTATTGTTTTCACATACTACTCAAGTTCATAAAATTTCTTAGAACCATCCTCATTATATCAACTAACAATGGTAAATCTTTCCTTATCTTGTTTCTTACCTTCAAGTTGTTTTTTTACAAGAGAATAATTTGGTTGTAGCCTATTAAACAATCCCATTTATCCATATTGAAAACATCTTTCAGGGGAAATTGATTTAGTTTCTCTCTTATGGACTGTTAATTGCTCTTCACATGCTCCATATCAATTGATTCGCTTTCTTCAAAACAACGATATGTCTTAATTCCATGTCTTTATTTGAAGCACTCGAGGCCACCTTGATAAAATTGATAGTTTGGTTTGTCTAAAGGGTATATCTTTTTCAGAATCTCATTTTCCTTCTCCTTGATTATTTCTCATGTCATATTCACACGTTGTTGGTATTGAACAAGCAAGTTTTTGTGTCATTTGACATCACCTTTTTAAAAATTTATTGATAGAAAACTTTGATGACCTCTTGATTGTATTTGATATTGTTGCTTGACTCGCTTGCAAGTTGAACTTTTCTAATATTGTACTCACACAATCTTTTACGCATTTCATATGTAACTGCTTATATCTTTATACCTTTGAGATGAAAAGCTATTGTGTTTAGTTTTACTATTTTTTTACTAATTAAATACAAGATAGATGTGTTTAAGGGCATGCTTGGGAGTATTTTTTTTTTTTTTTTTTCACAATTTTTGATTGATTTTGAATGACACCGTTTACAAGGAATTGAAAAAATCGATGATTGTTAGTTTTTAGGAGCACCATTTTTGAGTGGTTTAAAAATCACCCAAAAACGATGTAGTGTGATTTTGGCCGTCGGTCTCAATCCACCAAATTTGGCGGGTTTTGGCAGTTTCTAAAATTCTTATCCAATTTTACCCTTTTAAAATAATAATTACCAAATATATCCTGACTTCTACAAAAACAAAAATTCCTAGGCATCGTCAGTCCAAATGTCACCTTCTTCATTGTTCTTCATATTTTGGGTTCTTCACCATCAATTCTCTATTCAGGCCCCGTTTGTCTACCATTATTCTAAAACATTATTTGCCAATAAGATTCTTCACCACACATTCACCCAATCAAATATTCTACACACAAATCAATAAAGTTACTTTAAATTTCAACTACATATTCTCCAAAAAATATTATTAATTACTTCATTTCTTCTACAATAATGGGAGATAAACACACACTCAGCCTTTTTTTGAATCAAGTTAAAGTACAGAATTCTGTTAAGGATTAATATCAGAAAACCCTAAAAACGCTTCCATTTGTGAGCATCTACCTATTGAAAATCGTGGAAAACTCCTTCATTGAAACCTTTTGTGTGAAATATCCCTCTATCGTTAAGATCTGTCAGATTTACTATTAAACATAGTAAAAAAATTATCAAAAATATAAAAATAATTGCAGTTGTAGTACCAAAACTTTTATTTTTCACAAATTATAGCTTTTAACGGTAAAAAAAAAATGAAAAATAAAAAAGAAATTGCAGTTGCAGTACCAAAACTTTTATTTGTTACCAAAATTAGGTATAATTTGCAAAAAATAAAAGTACTAAAAAATTAGGTATAATTTGCAAAAAATAAAAGTTTTGGTACTATAACTACAATTATTATTATTATTATTATGACATTTTTCATTTTTTAACGGCAAATCTAACGGATCTTAACGGTATGAGTATTTCGCACAAAATGTTTCAAATATGGGGTTTTCTGCGATTTCCTATAGTATATCGCAAATGTAAACATTTTTAGGGGAGTTTTCTACCATTAATTCATTCTATTAATATACTGTATTTCCCCCAATTTTCTATGACTGAATTTAGGTAGTTTCAATGAAATATGAATTTTTGAGAGATCTTCTTATTTTTGTCAGTCCCGGGTTTTCTTTTTCTTTTCCAGATTTGTTCTCCTTTTTTCTTATATTTTTCAGTTTCCAGTTTCTGTGCTGTATGCTTGAAGCTATCAATTATAACTTTTGGTCGATTAATTTGTTCCTACCTCTTCCTGTTGCCACCTTTTTGGATCCTTTTTACTTTTTAGATCTCGTAGAGCATCCGTTCTTATTTTGATCTCTACTTGGGTTTGAGCTATTAATTTATACTATTGGTGCAGTAGTTGTAATGGTAATGTTTTTTTGTAAAAAGTAACATGAGGATCAAATATGATTTAGCTATTTGTGGGGAGAACTCAGTGAATTTTTAAGAAGGATAGAACTACTTTACCAGTAGGATTTGACAGAAACCTTGACATAATTGCACGTGTCAGTAAATAATTGGATGAAAAATTGATTATGTTTTAAACTGTCCAATAATAGAATGATACGTGACATTCGTCTATTCCCTCTTATTGTCATTTTTCGTTTTTCCCTTTTTTTGTTTTTGGGGTTTGGTTGTTTATTCTAACTCTGTATTCTGTTTGTAATTTGCATCATACCATGTTTGGACTGCGTTATTTCCATCAGCTAATAATACGAATATGTTGACATGTTCTTGATTTAATTTCCTAAACATCCAAACAACAAAAGCATGATATCTGATTCATTTTACAATTCAATATGGTTGACAAATATAAAATAGAGGGTTGATGATCTGAAAACAATCCGTTAACTTGTAATTTTATATAGGGGCAAATATGTAATTTTATTTTTTAAATTTTTTTTAGAACCGATGAATAATAAACTCCTAAGTATGAGTGTGTTGGACAATTTTAGAAACCACTACTAAAAATCACTCAAAATCGATACTTTAAAAAACGCCCAAAACTGATACGTCGAAACTCCTAAATATATTAATTAGTATACATCAAATGTATACTAATAAAATAATCTATCGATTAATTAACAAATTTTCATGATTCCAATTGTATTAATTTATCGAAGATTTACTGTACATCAGAGTTCCGTGTTTTTTAAGAAAGAAAAAGGAATCGAGAAAGTGGTAAAAAAGATTTATAAAAGAAAAGGGGAAAATTTTAAATTTCTGTCAATTATATTAAATTCCAGTAGGCTGAAGAGAGAGAAAAAAAAAATCATTTTCTTCACTTTATAGTTTATATCCTTCAGTGGTGGATTGAAAATTTCTCTAGAATTTCTACATCAGAAATATAAAAAGAAGAAAATATGGGGGCCTTGATGCAATTTTTATGGGTGCGCATTACGGTCAGCTATATTTATCCAATCGAATTTAATTAATGTCAAACTGGGAGATTATTCAACGATAATAACGCGTTTTGAGCCGCCAAAATAGCAATTAAAATTACTTTATTTATACAATAAACAACACTGCATTTGTAAATCCAAATAACAATAATGTCACGTGGGAAAAACTATACAAATCGGTTGTTCTTGTGGATCAACGGTCACGATTGATCTCCAATTCACAGCACGCCAAGGAGTACTGCAACATTATTCATCAAGAAATTTATGAAATATATTATTCGATGAAATTTAAATGTATTTTTTTTAATTGAACGATGTTATAGCTTATAATGATCTCATTATTCTTATTACATAGACTTATGATGATTATAAAATAAATAATATCGCTCTATTGTTAATAAATTAGAAATTGAATATTTAAAATCGATTGTTTTAAATAAAACATTCAACAGTCGCTGAATTGTTTCATAAGAGCATTTCTAATCGTGGTATAAAATAAATTAAGTGTAATTCATATTTTCAAAAAGATCGAAAACATCTCCAATGATTGTAAAGGAAACGCAAGTTGCATTTTTCGGCAGAAAATATTAAAAAAAATGTTAATTTATATCATTTTTTTATATATATCCTCAAGAGGTAAAAATTAAATTTAGATTTTCATTTTCATTAAAGTAAAATTTGAATCTATATTCATTGGGACATAAACGAGGGTATAAACTAAGCCTGTTTGACGAGGATTTTTTGAGAATGATGAGTTTTTGAATAGTAATTTTTTTGGAGAATAGGTGGTTAAAAGGTAGGAAATTTTTTTAATTTATGTAAAGCATATTTTATTAACAAAGTGTATATTTGAAAATGAGTATTAGAAAAAAGAGTTTTGAAAAAATGATAATCAAATATGGGCTAAGGTTATTTAAACCCCTATTTGGTGCATATTTTTCCCCAAGAATGCATTTTTTAATGTGATATGGAATATGTGGTTGAAAAAGAAGGAAAAGTTATTGATGTGATGAAAAATATTATTTTATTAAAAAATGTGTGATTAAAAATAAGTAAAATAATGAGAATGAAAAAATAATTTGGCTCAAACAGGGGCTAAATAATACTCGACAATATTTAATCCATGTTTGATAATCATTATTAAGAAAAATATAGTTTTGAATAATGATTTTTAGGATAATGTATGGTTAAAAAATTGAATTTACGTGTAAAATATTTTATTTTGTAAATGTGTGGTAGAAAATAAATGTCGAAAAAAAGTTTGAAAATAATAAACAAGGGCTAAAAAAGAGAAAAAAATGTTTTAAAATGGGATAATTGCAGCAAAACTTTCAAACATTTGGAACATTATAGACTTTTCCCAAACTTTTGATTTGTTGCAGCCGTCCCCCTAACCTTTTCAAAAGTTACAAGTGAAGCCCCTTTGAACAGTTTCCATCCATAATTCTGTCATTTGACCAAAAATTTGACTTTAACCACATTTTTAATATTTTTAAAGGGGCAAAAGAATAATTTTCCATTTATATCATTAAATAATTAAATAAAAAAAAAACACACACACACACACTCACACAAAAACCATCATTTTCCACCCCACCCCCACCTCAAACTCAAAATTCACACCGACCACCACCATCACCTCCACCGCCAATAGTTAGGGGGGACATTTGCATGCAATATAAACATTGCTCTGCATTCTGTACAGTGAGCAAACACAAAGCCCTCCTGAATAGTGGAAGGTAGAAAAACACAAATAATGAATAAAAATGCTGCAGACAGGAAAAGTAGTGGCGGGGTAAAAATACAAAATGAAATATCTTCTTTAGTTAATACAATATATCAGTGAAAAAGACAAAACTATTGAGAAGATTTCAATTATATTATGTGGAATTTTCTGCATTCAAAGAAATCCAACTAATGAACTTTCTTAGCAAGTCCAGTTAAATCATCGTAGTAATTGATATGAAGCATATTGGGTAAAATAAGATATTTGATGGCATTTAAGATATTTTACAATCAGCCCACAAGCACCATAAAAGTTTCTAAATGGCAGTGCCTTCTATGGTTCTACCCCCGCCTAAGAGAAAATGGGGAAAGAAAGAAATAGATAATAACCCATGAGGGATGCTACAAACAACTAGAAGCTAAGTGTTATTTTGGAGTTGGAGGTGGCGGTGGTCGGTGTGAATTTTGGGTTTGAGGAGGGGGAGGGTTGAGAGGAGGATGACGATTGTGTGTGTGTGTGTATTTTTTTAATTATTTAATGTTATAAATAGAAAATTACTCTTTTGCCCTTTTAAAATATTAAAAGTTAAATTTTTTGTTAACTGGCAGAATTATGGATGGAAACTGTTCAAAAGGGATTCGCCTGCAACGCTTGAAAATGTTGGAGGTGACGACTGCAACAAATCAAAGATTTAAAAAAAGTCTACTAATATTTTAAAGATTTGGGACTTTTGGTGCAATTATTCCTTAAAAAATTGTTGAGTGTCTGTCAATAGCAAAAAGTCACATCCAAATGCGGACGGATGAATGCCTACGTAACGTTTATGACGTGTGCCGTGAGAACAGAAAATTTGAGAAAAGTGAAGGGAAGGCACCAAGAATTTTCAGCGATGCTTCTTCGAAAATTCAAACATGCTTCTTCGAACTTTCTTCGGCATTACTCCCTGCTTTCTCTGCTCTTTCAATTTTCCCGCTTTTCATAATTCTATCGCCTTTTTAACTCTGAGATGAGAAATCTTATTCACGAAAATTTAACTGAAAACATTTAATCCTTACTAAATGTTATCAGAATCAGAATCAGAATCAGATCTGATCTGAATTAGAAAATATATATTAATTTATCTGTTTACGAAGCTTCACAAAGATTTTTTGTGTTTTAGAAAAAAAAAATGCAGACAAGGTACATGGAAAGATCGAGTAGTATGGCGGCAACAGAAAAACGACGTTTGGATCCAAGTAGTAGTCAGGATGCTCAGCCTGACAGGAAACGCCCTGCTCTTGCCAGGTAATTTTACGCTTACAAATTTGATTTTGGATAACTTATAGGACTCTGTGTGTTTTTAGGTGATTCAACTTACTGACTTGGATATTATGGATTGATTAACGTAAAAGGAGTGATAAAGCTTAAGCAGTTGACTTTCCAAGTGTTCATCAGTTTCTACCTTCTACTTAAATTAGTAATTTTAATTAATTATACCATATTATGCTTTTTCTAAGTATCCTGTTGACGATTTCATTTCTTTATGCATTTTTAAATCGGTTGTGTGAGACTTCTTATACTATTAATAAAGAGATTCGTGTAAATTCGGGGGAAGCAAGTTTGATCGATGTGCCCTTTTATGCTAATCTGTGTCTACATGAATACATTTATTCTAAACCAATTCTGTTGAATATATTTGTGATTGTTGAATTTGTATGCTGGGAAGTTGAGGCGTCTTACCTTCTGAAACTCATTTGATCTTTCTCTTGCTTATTGTTAATGGAGGTTGCATAAAGTGTTGTTTAATATGGGTACATGATTGACGCAGTGTTATTGTTGAAGCTCTAAAGGTGGACAGTCTGCAGAAACTTTGCTCATCATTGGAACCAATTCTTCGAAGAGTTGTAAGATTTATTAGTCTCTTAGACGAATTTATTTTTGTAATATGATTATAATGAAGAAAATACCTAAACTAATAGGTTAATTAGTTGCAGAGCACTCATGTGATCTTCAATTATTGCCTTGAATTATGGAATCCCACAAATCCAGTATTCTTTCAAATAAGTTGATCAGAAGCGTGAATCGGAGACTTCTGTTGCATGCCATAGAAATGAGAGCTAAAGTTTTTATATGATTTTTGTTCGTGTTGATACCTTCTTAAAGAAGTTACTACTTGTGCCTTGTGGTTTACGATTATAATTATGTGGATGGAATATCTACTTAGTCTGAGTTTATGCACTCTATCACAACCGTTCTTGTCCAAAACAGGCACTGTCCTCATATTTGCTTCAGTATAGAAGTTTCTATGACGTATGTCCTTATCTCTTTAGCCCATAATCGCTGTAGATGTATCATGACTGTGGTGTTCACAGCTCATGAAACAAGTGAAGAACACTGGCTATCCCTGTAACGCGACCATATTTATTTGGCATTTAGCTTTTAAATTATTTTCAGATGCGTAAAATTACCTGGCAAGTATACCCATTTAATGTTTACGAACTTGCAATTTTCTGCTCTTTGCGATACCCTTATGTTGAAGTAGTTGATTGCAAAGGACATTCCATTTTTTAGAGTTTATTTCCATCAGTTTTAAATGCTTACAGATGAGAGCCATGCTTGTTGAATGTTGCATGCAATATTCTTTTGCATATAACATCCCAATTAATAATGACTTTCTGCTGGCCAGGTCAGCGAAGAAGTAGAGCGTGCTTTGGCGAAGTTGGGCCCTGCCAAGCTTAACGGGAGGTATGATTTAACCAATTTCTGTGAACCTACTGACTTAAGGTTCAAATTTCAAGTAGTTTTAGTTCAATATGTTCTCCTTTGTCCACATTATATACCAATGTTAGCAGTTGCATTGCTTTACTGCTGTGAGTGATGCTCAGACTAGTATTTTGGAATATTTTTAATATTTCTGCAAATTTGACTTGTAATCTATATTATACTTCACGTTTGTTGAACTTGGCTCGTATCCGAATGAGAACTATAGAAGATTCCAAGTATGCCTTCGGTTTTCAGCTTAGATACCTTCCGTGAAAGAGTGTGTTACCAGCAGTTCCCTTATTATATCTCTGATTGAATAACAGATAATCAATCTTTTGTTCCTTCCACTATGCGAGATTTTATTTTGTACTCTCAGTTATCACTTTAAAGGCTTTGTTTTGGGTCACCTTGCAATATTCTACTTCTTGATGGTGCTGGTATGTGAGGACTTGTTTCCGAATATGTTAATTTTTTCCCTTCACTGTGTGCTACCCTTTTTGTTTGTTATCAGGTCTATGTCAAATTGTGCACTGTATTTCCCCCACATTAGCATATTATATTATCTTTGAAAAAGCTTTAAGTTGAATACAAGATGCAAATCGTCTTACATTCTTTGGCTTGTTGCTTAAGATAAGTCCAGTATTTTAATGTTAATAAAGTTGCTGTAGGCTTCACTGGCAGACACTAGTTTTGATAAATTTCAATACAACTTCATGTTGTGGTTGTCACTGGACCATAACCGCTAGATATTTAAAATGCCTCTGCATGCATGAATACTAGAGCTTCCTTGATTTAAGCTTCCTTCACTTCTATCCATTGAACTCGGTGAGAAATATGCAGGGTTTCTCCAAAAAGAATTGAAGGTCCTGATGGAAGGAATTTACAGCTGCACTTTAGGTCCAAGTTATCACAACGTCTATTTACAGGAGCAAAAATAGAGGGAGAGCAGGGTACTGCAATCCATATTGTCTTGGTCGATGCAAACTCAGGCCATGTTGTGACATCAGGTCCAGAGTCCTCAGTTAAATTAGACGTTGTTGTGCTTGAAGGTGATTTTAACAATGAGGATGATGAAGGCTGGACTCCGGAGGAATTTGGGTCTCAGATTGTGAAAGAACGTGAGGGAAAGAGGCCACTTCTCACTGGGGAGTTACAAGTGACACTGAAGGAAGGTGTTGGAACCCTTGGGGAGCTGACATTTACTGACAACTCTAGTTGGATTAGGAGCAGAAGATTTAGACTTGGTCTGAAGGTTGCATCAGGTAGTTGTGATGGTTTTTACATCCGTGAAGCAAAAACAGAAGCCTTCATAGTTAAGGATCACAGAGGAGAATGTAAGTACATTTTCATCTAAAACATTTCCATCAGTAGTTTGTCTTTTGCTATCAGTTGGGGCGATTAATCTGTGAATTTCTGGCTTTTTAGTGTACAAGAAACATTACCCACCTGCACTTAGCGATGAAGTTTGGAGATTGGAAAAGATCGGGAAAGATGGATCATTCCACAAGAGGCTTCTTGATGCCGGAATATCCACAGTTGAAGATTTTCTGCGACATGTAACGCGAGATCCACATAGGCTTCGGAATGTAAGAATTATAATTAATTTAGTTGTCCAGTTCAAAAGTTTTGTTCACGTTTTCCAAATTATTTCTATATGTTCAGAATAGATTTTCCTCTTAACTGTTTTAATTGTTTCAGATTCTGGGCAGTGGAATGTCAAATAAGATGTGGGACGTTCTTGTAGAGCATGCAAAGACCTGTATCCTGAGTGGAAAATTCTATGTATACTATCCTGATGAGCCAAAGAATGTTGCAGTTGTCTTTAACAATAACTATGAATTAAGTGGTTTGATTGCTGATGGACAATATCATTCAATTGATTTTCTTTCCAACGATCAGAAGGTTAGTGATCCTGTTGATGGACTTCTCAAACGATTATTATTCACGTTTCATTTTAGACAAACATTCAATTTTATTCTACTTCGGGATACTTTCCATTTCTAGATCAAAGATATATTTATGAAGTTGTTCCAATTTATTGATTGACATTAACACTATATCCTTGCCCCCTAGAAATGAATTAATTCTATATACTCGAGCTCCACTGTGGACTATTCTGGCTCATTTGTGACTTTTCCCAATAAATGAATTTATCTCTGGTTCATTTCGCNGTTGTTCCAATTTATTGATTGACATTAACACTATATCCTTGCCCCCTAGAAATGAATCAATTCTATATACTCGAGCTCCACTGTGGACTATTCTGGCTCATTTGTGACTTTTCCCAATAAATGAATTTATCTCTGGTTCATTTCGCCATCTAAAGATGGTAGAAGTTCCTTAATATTAAGTTCTCCATTGCAAATGTCCCCATTTTCCCCTTTTCCTATCTTAGTGGCTAAACACAGTGGGTGCCCCTGTTCCAGTTTTGCATGCTAAATGAAAACACGACTTTATTGTTAAGTA
>CAIGRN010028422.1:0-10948 GCA_903798345.1 Fraxinus anomala
AATTATTGATCACAAATTAACAAATTTTTAAGTCACACATTATTTTTTGTCACAATTCATATTTTTCATTAGTCGAATGTTGTTTATCGGTCACAAAATAATCAATTTAATGGTCAAAAACAACCAAATAATCTGTGACCACCACCACCACCTCACCACTCCTTTCAACAGTAGCACTGCCGGCCACCATAATTTCACCATCACCTCTCCAAATCAACAAACAAACTACCAATAGCGACAACCCATTGTCCCCTTCATTGCCATTCTTTCGATCTCTCACCTCTCACTGTGATTCGCCACCTCCGGCCACATCAACCCGCACCAAGTGTCGTCGACACATCCTCAACCATAGCCACCTCACACACCATAACCACCACCACATACGCAATGGAAGAGACACAGCCACGCGCCGTTGGATGGAGATCTCGGTTGTACCGCGCCGCTCGCGGCTGCAATGACAATCCATTGCACACAGCGATGTCGTTGGGTGTAGATTGCCACTAGATCGAGCGACTTCGTTGATGAAGTTTTCACGTTCTCTAATGTTTTCTCTATAAATCTATCAAATGAAATGTTATTATTACAAGGTGTCTAATGTAGATACGATGTAAGGTTTGAGAGCGGAGTTTTTCCAACACGAGAAGAATAATGTAATTAAAAGAGATGTAGAAGTCGTTCGAGGCCACGCACGGGATAATGCTTTATTTTATCATTTAGTGCTTATTTAATTAGTTGAGACCTATTTATGATTTTATGAGAGATGGGGGACTGATGTTGCAATTTTAATTAGACTTGGTATTAGGTTGATTATATCCGCCAACATTTTATTTAATTTTTTTTTTTTTGGAAAGGATTTTGATTAATATGATAAAATTGTGAGATTTCTTAAATTCTTCAATCCAATTGTCTTTATTTCCGTGTTGAATGAATAAATTTGTTGATCAAATTCAATATTTCGTACGAATCAACGATCATATGATTTCTAAATTTATCATATTCTTAGAATCACCGTTCTTAAATTCACTCTTTGTGTGATCAAATATTCAATATTTTGTACGAATCAACGATTATATTATTTCTAAATTTACCATATTCTTAGAATCAACGCGTTCTTAAATTCACTCTTCGGTCTTGGTGATTTCTCGCTTTGCACTACTTCAACATTCTTCACACAACTCGTGCGCGTGTGAGTTGAGTACCATGAATCTAGCCAAGCCAAGGATTTTAGTTTTTTATAATACCCTGACATAGTTTTAATTTACTATAAAAATATATATAGAAAATATCATCAGAGTTTATATAGTAAATTACGAGGATTTTCTAATTTTTAAAGGTCTCAAGAAGACTTAAAGCTCAGGTCCTTCATCCATAAAGCTTGCACGTTTAGTCCATGATCCACTGTGTTTGTACAGGTCTAGTACCTTGGAATGGGTTTTCTTACACTTTTGGTCCTCCTTTCAACTTGAAATAGTTCGAATTAGGTCCTACCACTTCTAGTTACCTCCGAAATGATCCTTCATCTTTTAAACTCTTTCATTTTGGTCCTTCAACTTCTATTTTTTCGACTTCGATCCTTCAAAGTTTTGAGAATGTTCAAGTTGGTCTCCAAAATAGAATTTGATCCGAAAAGTTGTGAATTCATCCTAATCAAACTTTCAACGCTTCCAATGAAGTTCAAACTTCCCGTACCTCTTCAATTTCATCATTTTTGCCACAATCATATTCTCCTTTATGCTCAATTCACATCCAAGTTGAGGTTTTCCCTATAAAAATAGTAATACAAACTAAAGAGCAAAAAAATAGTACAAATAATCAAATCTTAAGTAGATTTAATAACCTAGTTAAGTGTCATGTGAAACGCCTTTATCATTAAGCGTATGGAAGGGTGGATGAATTTGTTTGGCTACTCTTCTTAATTATCATTGCTCTATTTAAAAATAAAAAATGACGAAAATTGTGAAAGCAATCTAACTATTGTTCGTGGTTAGCAGTAATGCACGAGTTTTCACTTCATTTTTCATATCAAATCACTATATGGGAAATGTCATGTATTTTTTAGTCAATTTCTATTTTCAAAAGCTAATTAGAAGACCGCAACATATAGAGACATTAAACTATACATTTTTGTGTTTACTAATTCTGTCAGGGAATATTATTTATACATGGTAAAAAGTGTTGTACAAGAGCAAGTTTCACTGATTAGGGGTGCAGGTGGAATGGGATCCTTCCAACTGTGAGAATCAAATGGCTGGTTTTAGAAAATTCGTACCACAAGCCTGATTCAACACTTCATCCAATTCATCACTTTTTCAATATTCATAAAGAAACACAACTAAAGAATCTACATGTCCACTTCATCTGTCAAAGCTGCAACCCACCAGCGTGCTTAACTCACCATGTCTCTGAATTAAGCACTCAGACTCTCAGACTGGAGCATTTTTGAGTATACCAAGATACATAGATTCTTCCACGTTGGAAATTTAATTTCTTTTTTTAGCGACACTTCAATATGTATATTACTAACTAATTAGGTAACTAGATTTTTGTACAAATCTTCTCTGTTATAAGTGAATCGATCTTCTTAGTTAAGCAAAACATTGCAATTATGGGCATGGTGTGAAAGGATTCTGCAACAAAACTAACATTAAGGATCGCCAGGATTCTTTAATGAAAAAGACATACATAAACGAAATATTAGGGAGAAAAACACACCATAATTAAACACTCTAAAAGATGATGCTAGCTACATTAGTATTCATATACCACACCCCAAATGACCTCCATGAAGAAACGTCGAACCCTAGTTTCTTGATTAGTAAAATAAAAGAGGAGAGAAATATTTTAGGTAACTAAGGGGGTCCTAATTAAGGATATGCACCATTAGTTGTGGCTAGATCAGTTGGCCCAAGAAGACTGGTATTCCAGAAACCCAATTCACCTCCAGCTACTGGAGCTGACTCAAAAATGGTGGAAGAAGCCATTGATGGTGCAGAAGATACATTTCCAAGAATTACTGGGGCAGATTCTGGATAACAGTATTTTGATGATCTAAGCTTCTGATAAAGTTCTTGGATCCCAGTATTTTGAACTTCTCCCAGTATAATTCCGTTGTTCGCTTGATTCTGTTGCTGATTGTTGCTCCAAAAAGAACTTGGAAGCCAAGTGGAGGTAACCATCTGGCTAACTGGATCTATCCCTAGGGTCCGAGAATTTAAACCACTATTGGGTAAAGATGATTCAAAGCTCACGTGAGACCCATAAAAACCACCTTCCTCCTTCACGGTGATAGGATTAATCGTAACAGGGTTAGGGCTAGAAATTTGGTTTGATCTCAGTAAAGACAACAAATGAGAATTTTGAGGGGAGGACCATACAATAGGGTTTGTGGAAAGATCAGCATGTTGTTCGAAACCACTAAGAAAACATGTTTTTCCTGTTTCTGATGAAACTGTTTTCAACTTTCCGGCACTTGATTTTCCAACAGAGTTGATTATGGTAATATTCTTGTTTTTCCGACATCCCCCTCCGATGGGGACATTGCGAAGGGCACCTCCTTTAGTCCAGTAGCGCCGGCAAGTCTTGCAGAAATGGCGCGGCTGAGTGAGGTTGTAGTTGTTGTAGTAACAGAACTTTGTGTTGGAAGAATCGCATCGAGGGCATCTCAGGTTCTCAGCGGTGGTGGCAGTGGCAGTGGTGGAAGAAGATGGAGAAAGAGACGGTGAGGGTGAAGGCGAGCCATCAAAAACTCCATTAGTGGTGGATAGTTTAGGTCTTTCCCCTCCTGTTAAGCCAACATTACTCCCACCCAACAGCTCCTGTATCATCTTTTTCTCGTCCTTGTTGATCTAACAATCCAAAAACAAGAAAAAGAAAAGATGGATTAGTCTTTTTTAGTGGACAAGCAAACGAAAGTAGGGTTTGTAGTTGTACGTTTATGCGCGATGATCTATCAGAGAGAGAGAGAGAGGTGACACTGAGGACATTCCTTGGATTTCTAGAGCTAAAATTTTATGACGATAGAGGAACAGAAGATTTCGAGTATGATAATTAATATATAGAAACACAATAGAGGCCACTAGAAGGACAAGCTACTTTGTCTTCTTTCAAAAAAAAAATTGGTCTCAAAATTTGGAAATTAGTGTTTATTTTTGGGTTCTATTAGGAAGCAAATCCTAATTGAAATATTTTAAATTAAATCGAAAGATCTGCAAAATATTAAATTATCAAGAATTTTCCTCTGCTAATTTAGACCGATCTACTTTACTACTCTATAGTTTGCCTAGAACGTGCTGCACATTGTTAGAATAATATGAATAAAAAGCAATTTGAATACAAGTTCTGGGTGGGCTATTCAAAAACACACAAATTTGAAAGTTTGAATAGAAATGTGCATTTCTTAATATTATATTACTACATAGATTCCAATTGTACTAAACAAGAAATTTCAGTTGGAAGTGGGAAGAAGGAGCTGGGAATATTAATGATAATAGCAATCAAGATTTGCAAAAGAATAATCTCTGCTTTGGAAAACAATGATTACAACTTCATGAAAATGGCTTATCACTTGGAATACGTGTAAAGTCTATTATCCCACCAACCCCAACTACAATTCCACTCCGCCCAAATGCCTTCGATTTGGCCCCTATTAAATAACGCTACGAGATCGTGTAACAAAATTTTTGAAAAGTTAAAAATTGATTACTAAATTAAGTAGTTATTTATGAATGCGTTTGAATAATTTTTTAAAAGTATTTTATTTGACTATACGAGTTTTCAGAGGAAGGTAACTGAAAATAACTTTCTAAAAAAATCATACTATAAGAAGTAAAAGCAAAAATTCTATCAAAAGATACCAAGAGAATGTACGGTTAATCACTTATTTCTTAACTATTCTTATATTTAAACAACACAAAATTATTAAATTAAACTTTACTCATTTTTTTACAAGTAAAGTAAATATTGTTAAGCTTAGTCAAATATTATGCACTATAGAAGAATGTATAATGAAGATGGATGATTACCGATGTCATCTTGTGCAGCACGATGGGGTCATTTGGTACATATGCTCATTATTATTCACACGTATGTGTCTTTTGTTTTTATTAGTCAAGCTTTTAATTATTTGTGGGTGTGCTACTGTGCTTGACTCAATCAATGATCCTTATTATCATTCTATTAGAGTGATTTTTTTTGGAGTTTTCATGTTTTGGACCCACAAAGAATTAGGTGGAGATTTTTTTTTTTTTTTTTTTTTTTTTTTTGGGAGGAAAATTTTGGTTTGGATAGGATGGAATATGAAAAGGAGAATATTTAATTGTTTCCAATGCACTCCAATCCAAAAATGGGAGAAAATGAGTAGATTTTTACTAGATTTTACCTTCGGATGCTAAGGCCCGACAGGCCGACAAGTCACTTAACATGCATGCAAGGTTATATTGGTGGATAGGATAAACAACAGAGTTTTCTAATTAATTTCTTCTCATAAGGAATATGATCAACTTGCTCTTTTATAAAGATAAGGGACCAACTTGTTATTTGGGCAATAATTGGAGACTATTAATGCAATTTTCCTAATTCAAAGATATGTTTTCACAATTTTGTAGAATTAAGGTACCGTTAGAATGTATGTATATTGATTAGTTATCCTATTATATCTTCTTCTGTATGCATTATAATTTATTTCATCAATCTCTACCAAAGTTCATCATGGACAAGTCGAGACGGTATACAATAGGAACCGGTCGTGTCAATTAATTTATAAAAAAGGAGATTTGTACAAATATGAAACGTAAATTACACTATCAAATCAATATGACGAAATTGTGTTTTAACATAAAGAATGCAAATTAATTTGTTGAATGCTGACTCATCATTATATCCGCTTAGGCTCGGGAGAGGCTCTTGGACGTAAAGCACGAACGAATAATATTCGAGTTGAATATTTGGGTTCGAGCATAGGTGACATGCGACTTGATTGCACACTTCCTATTATCTGTTATTGCTTTAGAAATAAATGATGACATCTTTTCTGTATTAGCATGAAAATTAATAAACGGTTCATATAAAATTAAAAATGATTCTCTCTATTGTTAGTGACTCTTAGCCTACGTTTGATTAGAGATGAGTTTAAACATGATTCGTATAAAATTAAAAATGGTTCTCTCCATCTTTCTTGTATGAGTGAGACAATGACGAGTGTCTCCTAATTTCACTTTTACTCGTACAATTTGAGGGACTTAAAAGACACTATAAACACTTCGGAAACACGATTCTAATTATAAGAGAAGATAGGATTGGGTACTTATATATTATATGTTTGTGGTCCCTCACACTGGCTTTTTTCCCATATGTTACCATCGAATGTAATATATAATTGTTTTGCGTATGCACTACTTTTGTAACAAAATAGCCAAGACCAAGAGATACTTACATACCAAACCTGACCGCGCGTGCAGTCCGGTAGATTTTTCATCAGGAGCAGAAAATGCAACCTGAGGCTCCCTAGATCACTGACTTTTTATACATTATTATTATTATTTTTTATCGATAAATGTGAATTATATTCATAAAAAATTATGTATAAATATATTGGGCATACCACAGTAATTAAATAATTACTGTGGTTGGTGGTGGCTGGGCAGTCCGGGCAGATAATATTGTCGCCGTCAAACTACTGTATATCCCCTCGATCATCGGGCTGGCCATCTCTTTTTATTCTTCATTCTGCTGTTGCTTGCCCCCATCACTTTTGTTTCTCTCTTCACACATATACGATGATTAAGACTTGAGCAATCCCCACCAACACCCAAATAAATGAGGGGAAAATGAAACCTGCACTATACATCTTACTTATCGATGTTTTCATTGAAAGTCTCGTGTAAGAACCCGTATAGAGAGAACTTTCTAGTCACATAATTTAATTCTTTCATACCATTAAGTGTCAACTTTTATTGACGTTTATTTGTTTTGTCTAACAATCATATCATGTTATGATCGAGAGCTTGACGTAATAACTTAAACTCAACTTTCTCTTTGATGATATATTATTTATTAGGTGGCTCATATTCTTTGCATCTATATGAGGAAATGCTAGTTGATGGAGCCAATGGGATGGGGTAGTTAGTGGGACAATTTTTTTTTATTTTTTTTAGAAATTGATTTAGTGTGTCCAATTTTTACTAATGTGTCAAAATTTGATCGAGGGGATGATCAAGGGAACAAGGAGATGTGAATAGTATATTCGAATTCAACACTAATCTTGATGACGATAAAAGTCGCACTTTACAATTTGTGATAGGTACAATTGATTACGAAATTGTAGAGGGTGAACTCCACTCTCATTTGAATGAGAGTTGAACGTCAATATAAGCGAATAATATTATTAATATGATGCCTAAACCTCTGCGTATAATTAAAATTTCCGTATATTAGTTGATTGTAGAAAGAGTCCATACAATTGTCCCCCTTTACGCGGCAACTTATCTTTTTCTTGGGTCCCTAGGCCTCTCTCTCACACTCTTTTTCCTTTTCAATCAAATGTATGTAAGGTACAGTTTGTGCTTGCACAATAATACAGTCAACAATTCATTCTATCATTCTTTCTCCACACATGGCCAGGCGCCGTCTAATTTCAATTTTTCTTTTTATTTGTTTTATGGGTTTTGCTTTAAGCTTCGTTTTGTAGTGAGAAAACATTTTTGTTAAAGAGACAAAAATTTAACATCGGATAAAGATAAAAAAATATATATCAATTTATAAGAATTTGAATTATTTCTCTTAACTCATGTTTGATACACATTAAAATTTTCATTCACATTCTTCTACTCATTTTCAACCACACATTCTTCAATAAAATAATATTTTTCATCACATCAATAACGTTTCTTTCTTTTTCAATTACACATTTTCTATCAATCTACTATTCCAGAATATATTTTTTCAAAATAATATGGCTCAAATACACCCTTAATAAGATTGATATTTTAAGATGTAGCATCAAATCTCTACATGATATCAGAGCTTGTTAAATTTCAATGAGCAATTCAATCCGATTAATATTCAAAAAAAATTGAACACACGAATTTCAAGATTGGTCTGTTGAAATGAGCCACTATCTTATATGGGCATCTTTAAGGATAAATCTCACATTTAATAAAGATAAAAATATGGACCAACTTATAAGTGCTTGGACTACCCCAAATCTTAACAAGGTTAACATTTTTAGATGAAATCTTATCAGAGTCCGTTAAACTCCAACGAGCAATTCGTCAAATAAATGAGCACACAAATTTCAAAATTAGTTTGTTCAAATGAGCATCCATCTTGCATGAGCATGTTAAGGGATAAATCTCACATTGGTTAAATACTAAAATATAGACCAAAATATAAGAATTTAGACAACTCCTCTTGACAATATTGACATTTTAAGATGAAATCAAGTCTTAACATGGTATCAGAGTCCATTAAATTTCAATGAGCAATTCAATTCGATTAAGACTAAAAAGAGCACACGAATTTCACGATTTATTTATTCAAACGAGTCACCATCTTGTGAGAACATATCAATGAATAAAAATCTCACATCAAATAAATATGAAAAATATAGTTTAATTTATAAGAATTTGGACCACTCCTCTTAATAAGGTTAACATTTTAAGATTAAACTCCAAATCTCTACAATTTTCACTAAAATATTTAGGAGCACAATTAAGAAACTTATTTTTCTCTTATAAGAAATATGAAAATAAGAGTTTATGTTCATAAAATTTGTTGAAAATATCGGACAACAATCATAGAATCTAACATGGACACGTCAACGCAATGTCACAAAGCAGAAGTCGAAAGGTTGGACTATGCCCTAACCTTCTCTATTCTCTGAAACTCACTTTTTTTTTTTCTTAAGAATCACTTATGTCTAGGTGGAGAGTTTAACATTAACCTATACCTCGTCTATCAATCAAACCCATCTTCAATTTTGTCATTCACATCATAAGATGATGTAGTTTTTAAAAATCGGTCCGTCCATCGACTTGAAAAAGAGAAATGATCGAGGGTCAAAATGTCGAATTGGGGTCGAATCAGCGATTTAAAAAAATTAAAAATTTTACATTAACAAAAATTAAACCAAGAACGAGTCACGAATTTTTCAAAAATCAGTCGGTTAAATGGGTTTCGGGGCGAGTTTTTAATTAGAGGTTTTATAAGCCTAATCGGATCGATTTTGGTCCTCGATTATTGATTTTCTCGATTGAACCAGTCAGGTGAATCCAATTTTTAAAACACTAGTATATACGCCCCTTTAGATCCTCCTAAATTATGCACCTAAAATCACTCATAATATCTATTAGTTTAGGCAAAAATGGAGGTTTCATTGGACAAATCTTGGACTTCTAGGATCCTTAGATCTTTAACATAAAGTAGATGAAAAATTGGTGGTTCAAAATTTAAAATGTTGTTATGGTCCTACTTCAGCTCACCTATGATGGGAAGTCCTACTGACAAAAGCTAAAATGGACAATATCCTTCCAGCAGAAAATACAATAGATCGTGTTTCTGGCCAAAGGTGGCATGTGCACTGACATTTATTGGAATAGACCGGCTTATAATTAAAAAGCTCGGGGATCATAAGCCCACCATGCCAATAGTTAATTAACTAGGGGTACAGTGTCCATGTGATTATAAACATTGCCAACCCAATATCTACATTGAGAAGTACAAATTCAGAAACAAGAAAGGTGATTAATGTGATTTTAGTTACTGCTTAAAAGAATCTACCCCTGAGTAATTTTTTGTAACCTCGAGGACTGTAAGAGCAAGCCTAGTTAAAAAATAAAAACTATTGACACTTGGGTTCGGGCATTTACCTTTCAATCATGTTACATATATATTTTATTTGACATTAAATTTGACATTCTAACACATACTATTTATCATTTCCATTCATTTCTACAAAAATCTTTCATATCACTGACCAGAATATGACACATAGAAGAATGTCAACAAGGAATATATATATATATAGCTTAATTATTTACCTTTTACCCATGTCATATTTGAATTAAGTTATATGTACATTGTTGTTGACATCTCTTTGTGTCAAAACTTGTGTAGTAAAAATCAATTAACATGATGTATACGATATATTAAAATATTAAATTTAATGTAAAAAAGAATATAGCATGATTGGTCATAGTTTACATGGCAACTAGGCAGGCCGTAGTGGTGTTGGATATAACATTCCTCCTACCAAAAGAATGACAGAGGAGGCCCACGCTGATATGTGATAGGACAGGGAGACCGAATGACCTCATGAATTTATTCTCATCATCGGTCAAAGAAATGCACATAGTTATGTAGTAATTATTTCGCTTTTTAATCCGTGAGTAGAAGAAGACAAATTGCATTCACATTTAATCATAGAAATTTCAAATCATATCACTTGTCTGTCTAACAGTATTACTGCACGTGGCCCGTTGAGGCAAATCAGCACAGGCCCAATTCGTAGAGGATCAAGTAATAGTCCTGGCCCAACATTGACAAAAATGGGTATGTTCGAAAGGGCCCAAAAAAAAAAAAAAAAAAAAAAAAAAAAACGGGCCACCCAACAAATGGCCAAATTTCAAAACAAACCCCCTCCCCCCGAAAAAAAAAGGAAGAAGAAGAGGGGAGGAAGACGAACCAGACAATCGGCAAAACAAAACCTAAATCCAATCCTCTCCCCGTCGGTCTNATACTATTTTTAATTTATTTACAACATATAACACAATGTGTTACATTATGTTATACAATCGGTGTTCACATGGACGCCGCTATAGTCGCATTCTATAACACGTTATATTACATATTTTGTATTATATTACACCACATGTTTCTCTGTCCATGTTGTCACTTGTAATAGAATGAAACATATAGATGAGGTGTTATAAAGATAATGAAAAAGTTTTTTTTT
>CAIGRN010028445.1:0-37107 GCA_903798345.1 Fraxinus anomala
TACCAAACACCGAATGTCCCACTGGGCCTGCTAAATTGTTTCGTGCGGATAGTCGCTAACAATTAAAAAAAGGTTCAGACGATTGTGTAAGGAATAGACTTCTTGAGACAAAGTCCTAAAAAGGGGTGTTTTATTTGAAAAATATATACAATTCAGAAATGAACAGAATGCCTCTAAGGGGCGCAAGCACACGAGTACTAAAAGAAGAATTTTAAAGTTTAAACTAAGAAATTGAAATTACATATTCTCTGTTGAGAGTGTTTGATTCGGTCCCATTTCTTCTATGTCTTCTCTTCCTTTTATACTCCTTTGATAGTTTCTTTATAAAGAACTGCTTGGAAACCCTTGGTGTTCTATAACTATCCACTTTCTTCATATGGCTGATTTGTCGTAAAACGTAATCTCTAACTGTCACCACGATTCTTGTTTTTCAACCGCCCACAACTGGGATCTTTGGATCATGGAGTATGATTGGATTACTCAATAACTGCTATTTTGGATGACTATGATGTCTCATGTTTGCTAAGATTCTTGGCGACTCGAAGGTTTGGACGAGAACATGTTCATTCATTCTGGGCAACCGCAGGGCACTCTATTCGCTCAGATTTTGGACGACTTGTCAGCTTGGGCGATGACATTACTTTGTTATGAGACCTCTTTTGTATTTATCAATGGTCTCATTAGAGCTTTTGTTCTAGACTTCCGAACTGGGCTTCATTTTTTGGGCCATTTAAATTTGGGCTACACTTTTTATGTGTCAACACTTCCTTACAAGGAAAATCTAACTGATGAGCTTCTCAAATCTCTGCAACTGGTATTGAAACTGGATGCTCGGGTTGCAGATGCTTATTGTGAACAAATCACGCAGGAAGTGATACATCTTGTGAAGGCAAATGCAATACAGATAAGATCTCATACGAAAAACCGGTAACTTCTTCACCGCCATCGCCCACCGGGCACTTACATTTCGACCACCATCGACTCCAAACCGGTGACAACTTCTTTTGGGTAAAAATCAATTCCAAACAGCTTCATCACCACCATTTCGACCACCATCGACTCCTCCAAATTTGTAGACAATCCTCCCACCAATACCCAGCTTTGTCGCTGCCCACCAAATCACAAACGCTGAATTCTTCAACCTCAGTCGCCGACATCACCACCCAAATCACACTCGTCATTTCATCTTTCTCAAATCCATCGCCCAACTGTGCAACACCATCAACGTCTCCAATCACCATTATCGCGACCACCATCATGGCGATTTTCTTCTCCACACCAACCGACAGTCATCTTATCCCTAATTAAAGCCCCAATATAGTTTTCTTCTCCATACCAACCCATGCTGAGAATACAAAAGTTGGACAAACAATTAGTGATGTTTTCGGCCCAAATAATCATAAGAGTTGTCTAAACTAAACTAAAGAACTGATTTCCCGACGAGTGGTGGGCGTGCTGTTGGGGGGTGGCAGTGGGTGAAGAAGTTTCTGGTTTTGAGGGTAGGGTGTTTGGAGAAGAAGATTCAATTTTCTTGTTTTGAGGGTGGGGGGAAGATGAAGTTATTTTTGTTTTTTAAGTTTTGATTTCAATTATTTGTTTGGGACTCATTTGTAATCTTTAGAAAAATTTGAGCCTATGGTTTTAATTAATTCCTTATTTTTCTTTTCTTTTCTTTTTGTTTTATTTAAATAAGATGGTGTATTTATCATTTCACATATTTTTATTAAGAAAATGGATGAAATTTATGAAAATAATTTTTTCCGCAATGAAACGTGGATATAGGGGTGAAAATACAAAAAATTGAAACATACGAACATTTTGCACACTAAATGTCAAACATATGGACATTTGTGCTAATAAGCCTTATTTCAAATTGACCCTTGCAATTTAATTTTACTTAATTTTGATATTCAGTTAAATTTTCATAGTTTTAACTTTTAACAAAACATAGAGCATGGCAGACTTGCACGTAAGGACCTTCCATCAGCTTTCATAACGAGCCTAGACATCATTCGTTGCATATTTCATCACAATATTCTCAGTGTGTAATCACCTGATCACATCCTTGTGCTGCATTTGGTGCCAAAGTACTCGTCTATTTGCAATGTACATCTTCTAGCTTGCTCACATGCTCATACACAACATACGGTCCTCTCGAAGCATACTTGCTAGAAAATGAACTCTCCTAGCTCTGTCAGAAGTATTGAGGGTCATTTGCATACCTTAGAACGCAATCCTTTTAGTTGTCACTTTCTACCGAATTTTAGCTTAAAGCTTGACGCCATCATTAGTGCCTAGCTCAAGTAAGGTCTACCATTAATCCATGACTAATTAGAAGCACCTTCACAATATACTTGTTTTCATATATCGACACATTTTCGTATTCGCCCAGCTGTATAGCATCCCCTACAATCACATTTCTAGCCAAAGAACTCTGGGCCAAGGTTATAACTAATAGACAATGCATAAAGTTAGCATACGAGGCATTTATAGTACTTTCCTTGATAGTTCATTCAGCTTGGAGTTGTTATCGAATCCTTAACGTTGCTAACAGAGCCTTGCAAGGCTTTATTAGTAACCTCAAGCCCCATTTGGGTGTCCTGCGAAGGTCTAACGCCGCTTGATGAATTTCGACCATACAAATATTTGTGTCTTCCCTAGAAGTGCCTAAAGTAGACTAATGTTCTAAAAAACGGAAAACGTAACGAAGTGTGTAGGTCGAGTTTCGCCTTAGGCGAGCTTAAGCAAAACCTAGGCATTAAAAGCGTAAAAAAAGATTTTCTTATTTTAATATTAATTTAAGTTTTTAATCAATCTAAAAATTATTTAATAATTAAACAAAAAAAGCGCGCACTAAGCATGCCTAAAAATAAAAATAAAAAAAAAATGAAAAAGAGCAAAAAAGCTCAAAGCAAGGCATTATGCTCTCGCTTCATGCTTAAGATCTAGGCGTCATTTTTCTGAACACTGAAGTGGACCCTTAATCGCTCTAGCGGCCCTTAAAGATTGTATATTTAATGTACAAGTATAGCCCAAATTGCCCTTCCGTGGAGACGAAAGCACGGGAGTGGCTAGCTAACTGCACACCAAACAAACCCCTTATAAGTTATAATCGACTTAGCAAGAAAATTTAAATAAGGTTAATATCAGATGTCTTTTGGTCGAAAACCCATAATTTTCATAACTAATGCTACTGAACTCCAAATGACGGATCGTTATCGGATCTAACATCTTCAATATCATGTGCACAAAGTTACAGTCCGAATAGATATACGATCCTAAAGAGATTACCCTTGCAATACACTTAAAATTATGACAGTGTCACAACCTGACATTGTCACCTATAGCCCCTATATTTCCTAGCCAAATGGACTTTGATTGTCATCTATCGTGATGGAAACCTTACTAACTCCTCTCCATAACACAGCTTCCCAAAATTCAATTGCGAAGGTCTTCTACTCAACAAACGAACTTCTTGTCATCACGAACAACAATTAAACTCATTTCAAGCAAACTTTCCTCTCATCTCCAATGGTTGTCACAAACCACGAACATTAGCGTTCTGTTAATTTGTGGTCCGTGACATCATGACTCAACAGACATCTCGATAGAAAAACTAATTAAATATTAATAAAATTTTATGAAATGTGTGGTTGGAAAGTTTATAAAAGTTGTAGATCCATAAAATATATGATTAAATTAATTATCGACTTTGATTTATATATTTATTAACTTTTTATCTAAATCAAACGGGGACTTAGTTGAGTGATCAAGATGAAATAAAATGTAAACGTGAGTGGCTAATTTGGTATAAAATAAAATTTAATATATTGTTTGTAAATTATTGTTTTATTGATTTGATGTTCAACCCAATAAACATTTGGTTCAATTTTAATAGCAATTACAAAAATACACGACCTCATAACAAATATTATCAAAAATAAAAATACATCAAAATTCATAGAAAATTAAGGTTGCGACTCAAGCCTTTTTGGTTATGAGTTCTGAACATTTGAAAGTGAATTTCTTAATCATTAATATATTTAAATATATGAAAATCAAAATCATCGTAGACATTATATATATAGTCCAGCCAAATATTCTCTAATTAAACAAGTTTAGTATTTTCATGAAAAATATAAAGAATTTGTAATTAAAAAAAATCCTTACGAATCAATTATATGTAATTTATCATCATAATTATGAGATGTTTGGAAAGTGTTTACAAACTATTTAAATTATAAATAAATAAGACAAATGATTAATTAGTCGATAATACTTATAATTCTTCATAATGTTTGAATAAAAAATGACTTAAGTGTAAAAACAGTTTATAAATATGCTCCAAACTTGTGATACTGAATGCCAACCGGAAGAGTCAGAAATGAGTGTGTTATTATAATGATTTTTTTTTTTTGTTCGTGTGAATGGCTATACAAACTTTACAGACTGGGTTTGTACATTTAACGATAATCTTAATAAAGTGGTTTTTTGGGTAGTTTTTGAGATTGCCGTAGAAGACAAAAAATACCTAGTAACCCGGGAAAAATGGTGGTGGTGGGGATGCATATTGGAAGCCCAAGTTTGGTGGGAGGATGAAGTCGTCGACTGAAGGTGGTGGAGGAGAGGATACTGGAGGTGGAGGAGAGATTAGTTTAGGTGCCGGTGGTGGTGGGGATGGGAAAACGGGTGGTGGAGGAGAGGATGCTAGTGGTGGTGGAGGTGGAGATTGCTTTGGTGGTGGCGGTGAGTAGACTGGAGGTGGTGGGGAGAAGAATGGTGGTGGAGGTGATTGGGCAAGTGCTGGTGGGGAGAAAACTAGAGGTGGTGGCGAGTTCTTGGGTGGTTGAGGAGGTGATTGGGCAAGTGGCGGGGAGAAAATTGGAGGTGGTAGTGAGCTTTTTGGTGGTGGGGGAGGTGAGTGGACGGGTGGTGGTGAGGAGACAACTGGAAGCGGTGGCAAGCTCTTGGGTGGTGGTGGAGGGGAGTGGACAGGTGGTGGTGGGGAGAATATTGGAGGTGGTGGTGAGCTCTTGGGTGGTGGGGGAGGTGAGTGGATGGGTGGTGGTGGGGAGAATATTGGAGGTGGTGGTGAGCTCTTGGGTGGTGGGGGAGGTGAGTGGATGGGTGGTGGTGGGGAGTATATTGGAGGTGGTGGCGAGCTCTTGGGTGGTGGTGGAGGTGAGTGGACAGGTGGTGGTGGGGAGAATATTGGAGGTGGTGGGGAGAATATTGGAGGTGGTGGTGAGCTCTTGGGTGGTGGGGGAGGTGAGTGGATGGGTGGTGGGGGAGGTGATTGGACGGGTGGTGGTGGAGAGAATACTGGAGGCGGTGGTGGCGACGAGCGCTTGGGTGGTGGGAGAGGTGACTGGATAGGTGGCGGTGGAGAAAAAATTGGTGGCGGAAGTGAGCGCTTTGGCGGAGGGGATGAAACTGGTGGTGGTGGTGGTGAATGTACTGGAGGAGGGGATGAGGCAACTGGTGGTGGAGGTGATGAGACTGGTGGTTTGACACTTGGAGGTGGAACAAAAGCCTTTGGTGGTTGTGGAGTCTTCACTGATGGAGGGATTGGTATAGTGGGAACTGATACTGGTGGCTGTTTTGGTTTAGGACTCGGTGTTGGTGTAGGTTTAGGTTTAGGTATAGGAAATGATGGAGATGGAGTTGGAGTTGGTTTAGGCTTTGGTGGTTGTGTTTTTGGTGTCGATGGGGTCGTGGGAGATGGTTTTGGTGATGGAGGAGATGGAAATGGCACAGCCTTAGGTGGTGGTGGTAGCTTCGATCGTGGTGGAGATACGGGCTTGGGGTTTGGTTTTACAGGAGTATGTTTGGGTGGCTCCTTTGGACCAGATTCCGGTGGTGAACTCCTGCATCCTGCTTTGTTGCAATCCACAGGCTTCTTCAATGCAGACCAACAAACCTTAGCCGATCTCTGGTGAGGCAAATTGGCAAAACAATTGCTTGTATCATCTATGACAAGGCCCTGAATTGCTTTAGGTTCACAAACATCATCTCTAGCCTCGAAAAAGTTGTTAGAAAATGTTAGATTTTGCAAATTTGGTAGGCTGCAAAGACTTTCCGGGACCTTTCCTCTCAACACATTGTGTCCAGCATCGAATGCTTCCACACTCTGCAAGTATTCGAGGCCTACTGGTAGGTCTCCAACAAACTTGTTATTGCTAATGTCGAAAACTGTGGCGCTCTTCAAGAGTGTAATTTCTTCTGGCAAACAACCCGAGAGTTCATTGTTTGACAAAAGTAGTTCATTCAATGTGTTTACCATATTGCCAATGCTCTTTGGAATACAACCGTGAAATTTGTTGTTCGACAAAACTAGTACTGAAACTGTGGAATTGCCTAAATTTTTAGGGATGATGGAGTGGAATCGGTTGTTGTTCAAGAAGAGTGCGTCAAGGTCCTTATTGAAGAGTTGGGATGGCAATGGTCCTTCAAAATCATTGTACCTGAGATCGAGGTATTTCAGCGATGGTAACTCCAAGACAACCTTGGGGAAAGGTCCAACAAAACGATTATTGCTAACATCGAGTTCAAAGAGAAGGGTCAGCTTTACGATGCTTTTTGGAATGATCCCACAAAACCTATTCGAATTAAGATGGAGAAGGCTAATGTCCGCGAAGTGCCCAATCTCAATGGGTAGGAATCCTGCAATGTCTGCATGGTTCAAATCGACTCCAGCAACGACAGTCTGTTTGGGATCATCGAGCGCTTGTGCACAAAACACACCATTGTAGGCACACACATTAGGACCCTCCCAATTAGTAGTAAAGTTCTGTGGATCCGAATAAATAGCTTTCTTCAACGCATGTAGCGCAATGTACGCTTTCTTGAGCCTTAGATTGGCAAATGTTAAACGAGTATCAATCTCATATTTGGATTCATTAGGAAGGCTATCATCATCCTGGTGATGCAAAAGCTGACGACGGGCAATATAAGCCGCCTCAGCATCGGTTAAAGCCAAAGATAAGGATGAGAAAAATAAAAGGGAAACGAAGAGAAAGCAGCCCAAGACTTTCATTTTGGAAGGGTTAGCCATGATTAACCCCCTTGGACAACCCAAGGCTGCTTATAGTTATCATCTGCAAGAAGAAACGAGGGTGTTATATGGAGAAACAACGAAACTTCTGCGGGTTTGGAGGGCTCTAACAAATTTCAGACACAAAATTTGCGGTCTCTGCTTGGATTTAGGCAAGTTTTTCTCCATGGAACATCATGAGAACATGCTAAAAATAGTCTTACATCGATCATTTATCCAAACATGTAAAAATAATATTGGTACGTCAAATATTAATATATTTTGACAAAGTATATGAACTTTAAAGTTAGAATCCAGCACGAACATGCTTTTGAGTCAAATATTTGGTTATGAATATTATTTCCTTCTTATGGCACCTCTACCCGGCTTCGTTTGCAAAATTACAGTACACATTTAGTAGTTGGGTGCGTGGTGGAGGCGGCATTGGTCGAAGAGTCGAGATGGTCTCAAAACTTGTTGTCTAATTGGTTGTCCCTCAATTTAGATGAGAAGCCGTCAACACATTTTCAGACATCTCGATACATTACAATTTTTACACCCTCAACGTCTTCTCATTTGCTAAAACAATGTGATTACCAAGATATCAACATTAGGAGACAACCAATGAAACAACAAATTCAACATAGTAAATCTAAGCTCATATAGAAAAGCTTAGACTGGTTTGGAGTCTCTTTTATTCGTTAATGAGTAGATACTTGATTGAGAAGCCCCCGCAAGTTCCATGCCAAAAGCGCATTTTGACACTCAAACTTTCCTTTAGCTCAAAACAATCAATGTGTAAAACAAAAACGAGGGTACAAGAGGGATGTTCAGTATCGATTCTTATAGTACTGCTATTCAACTTTCAGTAAGACACACCACACCTTTTATACATAAACATACTAATTTCGTGTCATACTCCTCACAATCCATTTTACACCATCATAATCTTCTACTAGGTACATTTCAAGTAGGATGATGAACGACGATAAGTCGATAATCATCATCATCATCATCATCATCATCAGTCTGTCTCATGATCAGGCGTCGGGGAATACCAAGCTGGGGACCGTCCTCTGGCTCTAAGCAATCTTGTGAAAGGCGAATCCGGCATTCTGGCTTTCTCCTCTTCCTCGAGCTCATCAAACGTCTTGGGCAACCCATCTGGAATCGGACAAGGAACAGCGCTTGTATTCTCTGCAGTCAAGTTCTTGATTGACTCCTTGCATTCCTTCTTTGCTTTGTGTATTGCTGCAATTCCATGTACACATCCAACCAGTGATTTTACACCACCAGCTTCAATAATTAGTCTCTCTAACTCCTCCTTTGGGGCCTCTTCCTGAATAATATCATAATCGCCAAAACACATTAGATATAACTAGATTTTAACTTCTTTTTCGTTCAATCAATCAGGGGTTACTTTTCTTGGAGTTACATTAACCATTAAAAAGTAACTTTTAAGCCCAACAAAACTTCGAAAAGTAACTTTTAAGCACAACAAAACTTGCTCTTCTCGAGGCAGAATGCACGTCATTAAGCTCATGTTTGGTACATATTCTTTAAAACTCATTTTTTTTTTTTCAAAACTTAATTTTAGCAGCATATTATCTCGGTAAAATAATTTAAAACGGACGCATAATTTTTTCATACTTTTTTACCACAAGTTCTAAAAAAAATCACTTTTCACGTAAATTATTACACCATCAAACAAGCCATAAATTTATTGCAAGAATTTGCAAAAGAAATCATTCAAGATATTTTTTTTTGTGGGGCGTCAAAAAATTCAAAAAAGACCCAAGTTTAGAACTTACTTCAAGTTCTTTGAGCTCAAAGTAGGCCCTCCAGCAGCTATAAGAATCATCCCCTTCAAGCGTTGAACAATAATCTAAAACCCACAACAATAAAAATAATAATTAATTAAACAAAATGGAAATTCACTTAATTGCGTAGTTAGCTATAAAAGATTATTGAAAGGAAATATATTCAGTTATATGTAACATTCTCTAACAGTATGAATAAAAAAAACTCGCCTGCGAGTTGGGTTTCTGATTTTTGAATCAAAGGGGGTTCTTTGACAGCTCTATCCATTTTGCTTCTGCTGAATGGCTCCAGCTTTGGTATATAAACATTGCTTCTTGAAGAACAATGAATTCTGGGATTCAATCCACTTCTTGAACAATTAATAGCGCCATTAATATCAAGAAAACTTCTTAAAGATGAAGAGCTAAAGGGCACTGTTTGAATCATCTTTTTCCCTTCTCCTTTTTTTGTTTTTAGTTGATTTTCAGATAAAAAGGCATTATGAGGAAAAACACTCATTGTTCGAGTTTCTTTATAAAGAAGACGAGTTTCAATAGTCATGGGATAAGGATGAGATATTTTTAATTACTTTTTGTGATTGTCTTGAGATGATGTAACAGTTGAATTTAATTGGATCGGATGAATCTTGACCGTTGATAGAGTTTTGTGGGCCAGTTGAATGACTAGTAGACGAATAATAATGCTTACTATCAATCTAGGTGTTTATCGAATATTTTTAAATAATTAAACATCTTAAATAAAGAGATATAAATCATATTTAAGATGTTCAATCATTTAAGAACACTTAATGAACATTTAGACTTATACATGGCGAGGTCGATAGGTTGTAATAATAGCATTAGTCATCCTAGGCCTGACAAATTGTAATAATAGCATTACTCATCCTAAGTTGAGATGTTAGAACAATCAATGAACATTTAGACTTAACACTTATTGAGGTTGAAAGACATTATTATTATTATTTTTTTTTTTTTGGATATTCAGGTATCTCAACTTACGCCAGACTATATCCTAAACCACCCATCATCGATCCCTCAACAATGGACGGAAGTAGATCGCGGGATATGCCTCAACTGAGGTTGAAAGACATTATTCGTCATAAGTTGAGATGTTCAATCATTTAATAAACATTTAGATTTAAACTCAGTAAAGTTGAATAGCATTACATGTCCTAGATTGTAATAACACTACGTGACGTAGGGAGTAGAGAAAAATAAAATGAGGTTACTTGACGAAATTTGGCAAATTTTGATAAAAAAATGTAGATGATAAGAAATGTGTAATTAAAATTAAAATATCATCAATTATAAAGTTGATAACCAAGTTTTATCATACAAACACAATAGTCAATAGGCATTTTGCAAGGTGAGGTGGGGGTGGATTGAAATATTATGATATTTTGTCTCTCTTTTCCATTTCGTTGGATATTTTCTTGGAGTGAAAGAAATCTGGTTTTGAAATTTCTAGTCTCTTCTTAATCAAGGTTGAAAGATATTGATGGCAAAATATTGTGTCCCTTTTCTGTGTATTTCTTTATTTTTACTATTATTGTTATGTATTTAAATTTAAATAATATTTAAAATAAAAAAATAATTAAACGAATTTAGATATAAGATATTCTACTTATGTCTCACCCTGAAAATTCCATGCAAGGTGGGAAATGGAGAGGGTCGTCCCACGGCACATCGTTCACGTAATCCCTACCCTACAATGGTGATTTTGTTGTGAGTTTAATTGTCCATTGAAGATGGATGAGTCATAGTGTGTGTTTTACACAATTCGTCATGATTTTTCGAATTAACCAACTTGGATGTGTAGAAGTCTGCATTGCATTCCAAATATCAAAGAATTATAAAGTGAATATACTTGAGATTGGTGAGAGAAATATAAGAATTATAAATTTAAAACTCCTATTAATAACCGAAGATAAATGATATTATTTTAATTACATATTCGTATTATTATGGAAATAATACTAGTTCTGTTTTTGGATTTCAGGGTCTTTGACTTTCTTTTCAAATTCAAATTTGCGTTTTAAATTAAGATACAATAGTAGCAAGTGTTTGTTGCTAAATGCCAACCCTCAAAACTATTCATGATGATGATGATTGTTGGTAAAGCCATCCGCAACTTAATCGGTTACCATTATTTTTAAAATATATTTTTCTCCATTTTATTTCCAACCACACATTCTTAAATAAAATAATATTATATACAAATTCAAAAAATTTCTTATTTCTTATGACATATTTTTAGTTAAAATACTATTTCAAAATATAGTTTTGACAAAACTTGGGCTTAAAGAGACACAAAATAGACGAAAGTTGAACAATGTTACTTTTGAGATAATATTGCATATTCTTCCCATCTACATACGTTATGTTTATGATAACAAAAGCAACACAAAAAATTTACTTAGTGATGGCAATGGGGCGCCGCCCCACCCGTGCCCCATTCGGCCTTAGGCGGGTGCGGGTGCGGGGTGCAGGCTTACCCCGTTTCCCGTCTCGTTTATTTATTTATTTTTTTTTTCAAAAAAATTCAGTTAATTAATTATTATTTTTTTAGTTAATTAATTTTTTTTTTTTATTCTTGGGTTCGGGGTGGGGGTGGCCCCGCTAACCCGTTCGGGGCAGAATTTTTTGCTTCATCTGGGGCTGGGTGGGGGGACGGGAAAATTACTCTCTCTAAATTTACTACATACACTGTGATTAAAGAACACAAACTTGTCATTATCAACATCAAAGATCAAATCCTACTATAGAAATATTTTACGATCAACACCCAAAAAGGAAAATAGAAATTAAACTGGACAGAAATTTAAGTTCCATTCTTCTTAACAGATGTCTTGGCTTGGTTGCCTAGCTGTTGATGCTTTCTCTACACATGTCAGAGTTTTCCCACTAGACCTGCAAGTCATGTACAATCCAGGACTCCCTATTTTTTAGCTGACTTTGTTGGCTCATCTGGTTTTCTTTAAGCATAATTATGCTCGTCTAGGGCTGTGACCCCCCAAGTGGCGCCCTTGTTTGTCCAAGGCCCATATGGCCCTTGGACGAGTAGTAGTGTCGTCCTTTTCTTGGCATTCTTTTGTTTATGAGGCATCTTAATGTGATCAGGCAATATGGTATGATGATATCCCTTATTTGTGCTGAGGACCAGACTAGAAGTCAGGTTTTACTCAAAAATTGAAATGGGATGGGGATTGGATCGGACTACGACCTGGTCCAGTCCTCCTTACATCTGTCCTTGTTTGTGTCGAGTTCATATTTTATTTTTATTTTTTATGATTCGAGTATTAAAGTTTCGTCCGTCTAACCTTGAGGAGTGACGACTATTTCCTAGTTCCCTACTTGGATAAATCGAATGCGGTCACAACTTATAGACATTTAGACTGGACATTCAGGAAGCAATTCTCTTTCCATTGGACCCCCTTTAGGATGTGTGAACGGGATCCCCGAAGAGGCGATTGAGCATACCATGATTTTGTCTCCTCATGATATCTGCTTTTTAACATAAATGTTGTCTTTCAACTGTCGAGGAGATTTGAATCTCCGATACTTCGTAAAAACCCTCTAGCTTCAACACTGCGTCATGCTCGTGGGGGCAAGTTAATGACTTTTCATTGGACTACTGAATGACGACGTATATGTTGTTATGTAGGCTTCCTTGCTATAGTATTTGTCCATGTAGTCTTCAGTATTCCCTTCTCTTATCAAGGTTGATGCTACTGATTGCATGGCAGAAATGAAGGCCATTCAACTACATCCTCTTCCAAGAACAAGTTCTGTTCTATAAATCAACTACAATTGTCCTTCCCTTAAAGTGCATCAGATACCTCAAATTTCTTTTGCCACATAATCAGGACCTAAACATCCTTGACTCAGGGCCCATTTGATATATCTTTTGCTTTTGCTTTTGTTTCATGTAGAAGAGCTTCCCGAAGAACGCTACTTTAATTTTTGTTTATAAACTAATTTTTGAAAAAAACTTTTTATTTCGAAAGTGCTTTTAAAAATAATCAATGATTATCAATGTTTTTAACTTAGCTATAGTGGAAGAAGTTTTTCTTCCATTACATGTATATGGTAAATACATTTCGCAATTATAATGAATTCAATTTCACATAAAATAGGAAATAAATTTTTTATCTACAAAAATTGTTAAATTTTACACACTTTCTCATTTTGTACAAGGCTTACAACCTTTAGAGAAAAAAATTGTTATTGTAACAACAATAATGATATATTATTTAAGATCATAAATATTTTCATAATATAACCGTAAAATGGAAAAATTAAATCATAACATATTTGATCATATATTGCACCCAATTAGCCCATATGTACAAATTTACATTAATTAATAACGGATATAGATTGAGAAAAGAAATTCCATCCCATACAAATCAATAATCCGATCAACAAAATATTTGAAAAATATAATTGAATTTAGAGACAAAATTATACAGTAATCAATTAAATATATAAAATCTATTAGTCAATGCAATTAAAAAAAAACTAGGATTAATAAATTATCAGATTAACAAAGATGTGTGTAGCGATGCATAAATATATACCGAGTGGGTGTTATACAATGAAATGAGTATACCAAATCCAGACACTAATTCTATGATTTACGATATCATTGTTGAAAAAATCTCATTGTTTGGAGCAGTTGAATAAGGGTGAACGAGTATAAATAACAATAAATTTTTAAAATAAAAAAGGAAGCCAAATTTTTTTTTTTTTGGCCCCATAAAGAGTTGGGCATGAGGTGACAGCCTCTTGAACATCTCCTCAGGTCCGGCTATGGTCAAATCTTTTCCACAAGAAATGGCAAAATCAGCAAAAATGAGTTGCAACTTCATTTCATGGCCTTTTTCTTAAACAACCAGATTCTTACTGTACAAAATATATATTAGAATCTTTGTAAATGTCAATTTTTTTTGTGTGAATATTTCGCATGAGTTTTGGACGGGAGTTTTGTAATTATTTTTACCAAATATTCTAAATTGATGAGTTTACTACGCTAGAGGTAGGGATGGCAAATAGGCTCGTCGGTCCGGGCGATTTTGGGCTCGGCTTGGAAAAAGCCCCAGCCGACTCGACCTGTGCAGCTCGTCTAGCCAGACCGGCCGTTTTCGGCCCACACGAGTTGAACCCGTTAATAATAAAAAAAAATCGAAACAACAGGAAAAAAAATTAATAAAATGCTGAAGCTGCCTGCGGGCAACTATTTTTACCTGCCAAGTTGCCTGCAGGTAGCTTTAAAAAAAAAAAAAAAAAACCCGAGCTCGCTCGGTCTGCTAAGGCTCGAGCCGAGCCTTTTTGGCTCGAGTCGAGCCCGAGCTTCGAGTTTCAGCTCGTTGACATGACTAGCTAGAGGGGAGAGAGAATAAGGGAAAGACGAAAAACCTTTAGCAACCTTTTTTTGGCCTATGATTTTGTAACGATAAATGTTATTTAGAGACGGGACTATAACTGATATATGTTATGGAGGAGACAGCGGCGAGCTTGGTTATTTCGTACTTCTCTCTTAACCGTCTGATCAACCGAACCTAACGCAATGAACACCATTACATAAAGTCAATCAATTTTTGCAAATGGTCTCAACCTGTCCCACCCTCTTTCCTGGCCACGATTAAAGGTTAAGATTTTTAGCCTTCAAAATCAGCCTCATCCCATCTTCTTGTAAGCCAACCAATCTCCATTTCACCTTATCCACACTTCCATTTCTCCTATTACAAACTCTATATTCCACCAATTAAAAGTCATCTCTTAACTCGTCACACAACGGGTAAATCTCTTTACACTTCTTGGCCACATAAAATCTTGAAGCATATATGCATCTTCTGTGTCTAATTCCTGATTCTGTTCTTCCTTCCTATAGGTTTAACCAATGGCAACGGCATCGGCTATGCACTCTGTTCCGGCTGTAGCCATTGCGGGCCCAGCACGTTCGTCCCGGAGAAGAACTGAGGTGAATTATATCAATGGATTGAGCTCATTTGGAGGGCTTAAAGCCCATAACAGTGTAGCAGCATTAGGCCTTCCAGTTTGTACTGAACAGTCCTTTGCCAAGATTGTTAGTTCAATGAAAACACAGAAATTAAACAAAGGAAAAAGTGGTGGGGCTCTGTCTTCTACATGCAACGCAGTAGCTGAGATTTTTAGGATAGCTGCAATTATTCCTGGGCTAGTTCTTGTTGGAGTTGCAGTTGGGTTTGCTCTACTCAGAATTGAAGCTACTGTTGAGGAATCTGAATGAGGAATTTGCTAAATTTGGTGGGTTTAATGATGTTTTTGAGTAAAAGAACACTCTTTGTTTAATTCTCAATTGAATGTAGAATTGATTGATTTTCCTCTATGAAATAATTTGGTAAACTTTCTCTAGAGATTGTTTATTATGTTAATAATGAACAAACATTTCCACTTTTCTCTTCTTCAAACAATTTTTAGTTGTGTCCAATCCTATGTACGAAGCTTCAAATTGCAAATAAGAGCATGTTCTGTGTACAAAATTGAACAGAAAATGACAGTATAAGAAACAAAGTTTTAACTTCTTTTTCACTGTCTAGTGCTATCAAGTCTCCCGACCACACATGCTATTATCGTATAGATTAAGAACGGAAGCTCAAGCTACACAGCACTATCAAGAATTTGATACAATTTCTATTCCAGTCGTGTGGAAGGGAAAATAGAGCTTGAAGCAATATACGTAATTTCAGCCATAAAAATGAAGGTACGCGTAAATTATATTCCCAGCTAAGGCATGTCAATGGAAGATTACAGAGCATGTGGACAATTCTACTCGAAAGATGTAAGGCTAGCAGCCTTACAATGAGGGTAGTTTCCAAGCGGTAAAAGTTAATTTAAACAAAGTACCTTTGCTACTTAAAAACTAAGATGAAAATACGATATTCAAGCATGTTTGCAAACAAAAGTTTACTTAAAAGTAACATTTACTTGCTTTTAAGCTTAGCCAAACACGCTCCAAGAGCAATCGCCAATTATGCTAGGAAGAAAAATTGGATGTTTTGTTATGCAACCACTAAATAGAAAGAGAAAATAAAATTGCAAATTCCAGCCGAGCTCCAAAGACAGAAATAGAAGAGAGTAATAAATTGCGATCACGACTGCACAATGAGATTCTCTGCAATGAGGAAAAATTTGAAGAACAGGCTCAAAACGTATATTAATACTCTTATTTGACTACCAAAAAATCCAAACACGTAAAATAAGCACATCTCAGATAATTTCATTATCATCTTAAATGAACAAATTTGAACTATAGGCCTGTGGCCTGCTCTCCATCTAATTGGCAATTAATCAACATTTCACAGACAACCACGTGCTAAAATAGAACCATACAATATTCAACCGTGATGGTTATACAAAACTCAAAAACTACTGAGTCAATGGCATGACACGAGCAGGGGCAGGGATACTTTTTTATGAGAGGAAAGCAATGCATATCTACTGTTACTGCAAGACACAAACTCAACTACCGTTTCATTGGCATGATGCATGCAGAGGCGGTGAACATTTTTATGAGAGAAAAGCAATGCAAAATCTATTGTTAGTGCAAGAATACACCATGACAATATATCTTTCCAACTTTCCAAATTTACCTGCCAAGAAAAGGAAAATAGAAAACTTTCATATCTATTCCCTAAGATGTGATCACATCTCAAGTTTCCGGTTCAGAATATAAGTTCTTTCTCAGTAACTATGGTTCATATCCACTTGTGAACTCGCACTCTCACTCTCACTCTCACCCTCATCTTAAGATGTGATCCTTCATTCTTCCAAACTAGCAAATCAGGTCTATAATTTATATAACTTGTTGACCTCGAAATCCAACGAGACACGTGGCCAATAGATTCCGACTCCATTGCCTCACATGTGTATGTAACCTGCAAACTTAAACAAAGTGTTGGTGCATGTGACTATATTTCTGGAGGTGGGGCCAGAGGGAGGCAGTTGCAGGCAATCTGACACTCAAATCAGTCAACGATAGAAGGTGTTAAGGAAGAGACACAATGGACATGAAAAATAGGATCCGAGTTGAAGAGAAAGTACCATACTATGTTTGCAACATAATGATGGTGTATATAATTGCATTATCTTGGAATATACCAGTGTGAACTTTTATACTAGAAGGGAAGAAGTGGCTTTTGTTGGATGCTTGACACGTGGTCTCATCTTATTAGCATACGGGGTCAAGCTCAACTAGTGTCAATCTCAGCTGTCCTAGACCTATAACTATCTTGAGTATATTGAAAAGTAACCACTATACATCATAGTCTTGTCATCTAAAAAGTAGGCTGAAAAGTTGAATGGGCGCATATGTTGCAATAATGTCAAATATACAGAGCGTCTTTCTATGAAAGATCTGTTGGCTGAGGCGACGTTGGTGGAAGATGCCTTATCAGGTGGAGGGGAATCACTTCAAAAATCACTGTAGCAAACAGTGTTGACTTGCCTTGGAGATGATGGATGAAGTAGTGTAACTTCACACGAGGCACCTTAATCACCTCATCCCACGGCTTAATCACTTTAGAGAGGGATTGGGAGACGTGGTGACATGGAGTGTGGGTCTTGTGCGACTGCTTGCTCTTTCCTGACTAACTGGCTACCAAGTTGCTTGCTTCTTGGGACAAGGCATAACACAACTTATGTGTATTACACGAAATTATGTGTAGTTTCCAGTGAATGCATTGAAGTACTAATAACAAGTGAGATTAAACATAAGCATATAATGCTTAAACATGGTGTAATAAAATATACTCATAATGTAAGTACACCATATCTTCTGCCCATCATCAGCTAGCATGAAAATCATCTCTCTCTATTTTGAACACTAAAATTCAGCAATTACAAACCTCCTCCGATCAAAAATAAAAATTAAAAGCAATAAAATGTAAAATCAATTCCTCAGATGAAAAACGTATGAACTCATGACCTGATTGTGTTCTTCAAACGACAGTTACGGACTATTGATTAAAGGGTTCTATTCTTTTCTTCTAGTAGTAAGAGGGTACTTGAACGCCCGCAATTCATCGTTCAACTACATGTCCTTGATTTGTGTTTATTGAATTAAGGGACTGTAACTAGGGTATTGGGTTCGAATCACCAAAGAAATGAACAAACTGAATCAACAGTCAAAAAACAAAGAAATTACAAAAAATGAAAATAATGCAAGAAATGTTCACCTAGTTCGGTAATGCCTAATCTGGGGGGCTCTGAGGTAACTTGAGCCCGTCACTATGCAAAAAACCTTCCAAGAGAGAGCTACAGTAGTTTACAAACCAAGACTCAGATCGAAACACACAATACTATGGTCATCGATCCACAATCTGGACCTCCCAACACTAACATCAGCTACTTCACAACCACAAGAATAGATGCAGGTTTACCGATTTAATCGGAGTTCAAATTGGAACTCGAATTAAACCTAAAACACTGAATACAACTACAATAATCCACTCAATAAGAAGACTTAGTACTGATAAATCTATACAAAATAGTAGACCAAATTAACTCAAGAATTGAATAGAAAAACTCTCGAAGAAAAACCACATAATCGCCTCTACAGAGAGAGCAGCTAAGAGCCAGAACGAAGACCAAGTAAAAGTGACGGTACATTGACCTTAAGGGGTTATTATACCCTTAACCTCAACCTTAAATTAAGATCAATGGTCCAAAAGGGTTCCAACAAAACACAAATCAAAGTGAAGGCAAACGAGCCAATACCAACCAGCCAAGTGGACCAAGCTATGAAAGGGAAAAAAACATATTTCCACTAATGAAGTTGTGTTTTAAGAACCACAACTTACAATCTTCACCTTAGTTCTTAAAACCACTCACTTTCTCTAGTTGCTACAATGCATAGGACGGAAATGTTACCCTACATCATCGCCCAGGTACCTGCAAAACATTAACCAGTATCAATGTGCAATAAAGATAGACAAATTCTAAATTTATTCAAAGGTAGAATTTTAGTTCCCATATCAGATGAATTCAAATCAGTATGAATTTTTTCAAGTATAATCTCACCAGATGCAATTTTCTCACGTATAAAATGATACTTCACCTCAATATGCTTTGACCTTTCATGATAAACAAGATTTTTGCATAAAAGTAAAGCACTTTGGCTATCAGCAAAAATTGTAGGTGTCTCATGTAAAAAATTCAACTCTCATAAAATTTCCTTTAACCAGACACACTCTTTTATAGATTCGGCTATTGCCACATACTCAGCCTCAGTGCTGGATAGTGTGACAATAGGTTGAAGTTGCGACTTCCAGGTGATACAATTATCACCAAGAGTAAAGAAATATGCGGTAGTAGACTTTCTCTGGTCTTTGTCTCCAGCTAAATCCGAGTCTACATACCCTTTCAATGTTAATGAATCTGATCCCTTCTTAAATACCAAACCAACTCTAAGTGTTCCAGCTATGTATCTCAATAACCACTTTAACCCCGTCCAATGTAGTTTCCCCGGATTACACAGAAACCTACTAAGGAAACTAATAGAATATGCCAAATCCGGCCTAGTTGTAACCATAGAAAACGTAACGGATCCTATTGCGTTAGCATATAGAATGTTTTTCATGTCTTTAAATTCAGCTTCAGTTTTGGGACATTGGGCAGAAGAGAGGTTCATGTGGGCAGTAAGATGAACATTAACCGGCTTGACTTCCTTCATGCCAAATTTGGTAATGACTTTACTTAAGTATGTTTCTTAAGATATGGTCAATATATTTTCAGTTCTGTTCCTATTAATAACCATTCCCAAAATCTTCTTGGCATTCCCCAAGTCTTTCATGTCAAACTCAGATTTTAGGAGATTCTTGAGTCTTAATATCTCTGATTTGCTAGAACTCGCTAGCAACATATCATCTACATATAGAAGTAGATACACCTCACTTCCAACTTTACTATTGTTATAGTACAAGCTGTGATCATATCCCCTTCTCCTAAAATCGATCTTTAGTACGTATGTATCAAACCTTATGTACTGCCTAGGAATTTGTTTAAGTCCATACAAAGATTTTTGTAACTTGCACACAAAATCAAGCTTCCCATTTTCTTCAAAGCCTTGGGGTTGACTCATATAAATGTCCTCTTCTATGTCCCCGTGTAAGAAAGCGGTCTTGAAATCTAATTGTTCAAGTTCCCAATTGAATTAAACAACTAGTGCAAGAATCAATCTTATAGTTTTATATTTGAATACGGGAGAGAAGATCTTATTATAGTCAACAACTCCCCTTTGAGTAAAACTATTGGCCACAAGTCTTGCCTTATATCTCAAAGTGTCATTAGAATAATCCCTTCATTGATTTTGAAAATCCATTTATATTGAACAGTTCTTTGAGTTTCAGGTTTCTTTACCAATTTTCATGTCTTATTATCAAGTAATGACTTCATTTCCTCTTTCATGGCTTCTTTCCATTTTTCAGAATTAGAGCTATTCGTAGCTTCTTCATATGATGAGGATTCTGAATGTTCTAAGGATTCACCAGAGATAAAAGCAAAGTTAGTCAAGTTATTTATTTCATATCTCGGATTAGGTCTGACTTGTCTCCTTTCCCTATCTCTGACCAATTGATAATTTTGAATGTTAGTATCATTTGTGGGGATATTTGTGTTCTCAATATCAGTCTCAACCTCAATTTGAGGTACTTCTACTTCACCTCCATCTGTGTTAACAATATTTTCATCAGATTGTTCAACATCAGATTCAACATTTTCAGGTTGAGTGTGACTAAGTCTAGATCAATCTGCGAAATATTCTCTTTGGTTTGCTCTTTATAATTATTAATTTTATTTTTCAAACATGGTATTTCAAACTCATTAAATACCACATTTCTACTATTAATGATCTTAATGCCTTGAACACCTAACACCCACAACCTGTACCCTTTCACCCCTTTAAGGTACCCAAGCATAACACATTTAGTGGCTCTAGGGTCTAACTTTCCCTCGGTCTGATGTGCATATGCCGCACATCTAAACACCCTAATGTGAGAAAGGTTTGGTGGCTTCCCAGTCCAAAGTTCCCGTGGAGTCTTAAAATTGGCAGAGCTACATGAAGATTTATTTATCAAATAGGCAGCTGTAGTCATAGCCTCAGCCCATAAAAATTTAGCTAATCCAGAACTGAACAACATACACCTAAATTTATTCATAAGTGTTCTATTCATCCTTTCAGGAACTCCGTTCTGTTGAGGTGTGTGTTTAACAGTTCTATGTCTTATGATCCCTTTTGGCTTACAGAAGTTATCAAACTCAGCATTATAGAACTCCAAACCATTATTAGTTCTTAAAGTCTTTAACTTCTTATCTAGTTGATTTTCCACCATCTTTAAAGAAGTTCTGAATTTTTGAAAAGTCTCAGATTTATTTTTCAATGGATAAGTCCAACCTTTCATTGAGTAGTCATCAACTATAGAAAGGAAGTGCTTATTACCTCCAAAGGTGGGGTGACTTTTCGGTCCCCATAAATCTGAATGGACATAATCTAGGGGCCTAGAGGTAGTATGTAATCCAGTCTCAAAGCTCACCCAATGTGACTTTCCTAATACACATGTTTCACAAAACTCAAGGGGTTCAATCATATCCTTCCCAAGAAGTTTTTGTTTACTTAGATACTTCAAACCCTTATTTCCTATATGTCCCATTCTGTTGTGCCATAATTCAGACTTATTTTCAATTATGGTTAAAGATTTTGCTTCTTAAGGAGTAAAAGTCTCTCCCATAAGATAGTACAATCCATTTCTTTTAGGTCCCTTAAGAATTACCAAAGATCCTTTCATCACTTTTAGGGTGTTATTATCTGATTTGAATGAATGTCCCTCATCTTCAAGGATTCCCAATGAGATGAGATTTCTTTTAAGATTTGGGACATATCTTACATTCTTTAATTGCCTGACAATATCATCGTACATTCTAATGGTAATGTCACCAATACTAAGAACACTCTGAGAGTTATTATCACCCATATACACTTTCCTGGGTTCAACTTCTTTGTAATTATTAAACCATGACCTGTTAGAACACATATGGAATGTACACCCTAAATCTAANCTTTGTAATTATTAAACCATGACCTGTTAGAACACATATGGAATGTACACCCTAAATCTAAGATCCAGTCTTTATCAACTTCTTCATTAGACACAGTCATTACAAGTAGGCTATCTAATTCAGAACCTACAGCTGAATTATTCAATTCATCATTATTGTATTCCTTATGTTTCTTCTTCCATTCAAAGCAAACTATCTTAAAGTGACCTAATTTTCCATAATGGTAACACTTCAATAACGAAAATAGAGAACTAAAGGATCTGTCTTAGATTTGGATTCGAATATTCTATTGTTGAAGTTATGTTCTTTCTTTTCAATTCTCCTTCTCACAAACATGCTCTCCTCTCTTGCACTTGTTTTAGATTCTTTTTTGATCTCTAATTCCCGAGATCTTAAAGCATCAGTGACAATTGTTTGTGTTAGAGCATCTCTTGAGTATTTGATTACATTTTTTATTTCCTTAAATGAATCATGTAAGGAATTAAGAAGAATCACGGCAAAGGTCTTCGTCATCAAATTTCTTTTTATTATGAGCTAGGCTCTTAACGAGGACACTAAAATCGCTCAAATTAGCCTCCAAGTTCTTTCCATTATCCATTTTAAAGCTAAACAATTTGTCTAAGAGGTAGATCTTATTAGGCAATATCTTAGTTAAGAACAAAACATCTAAAGCAGTCTACAAGTCCCTAGGAGTAGTATGTTCTTCAATTTGTCTTACAATATCATCAGATAAATGTAATATAATAGAACTATATGCTATTTCATTATTTCAATTCATCAGAAAATGTTGTAGGATCATCAAGGGCTTTAGCAACCCTTTGTTGGACCAATATGGCCCTCATTTTCTGCTTCCAAATCAAGTAATCCCCATTTCCATCGAATTGTGATAATTCTACCTTTGAACCCATCACGAATTTTGTAAAAGGATGGCTATTACTCGTGGTGGTTTTCAATCTAAAAATCACTTAAGTTGTAGAAAAAAGTTTTGAAAAATTTTCCTGTAATGTATGACAAGTAAGCAAGACACCGAATGAAACAACAACACTACTAAACTATGTAGAAACTGAAGTAAGAACAAGACAATCAATAACTAAGTAAACACAGTTAGTACCAAAACACTCAGATTGATAAACAAGAAGATAAACCCTAAATGTGCTCCTATTGCAGACAACCAAATTATCCAGCATGCAATACACAGTATATTAACAGAGTTGTAAAGTAATACTTAGCATGTGAATCAAATTATGAAAGAACAAAATAACAGATTTACAGATTCCTAATTAGATTGTAAACCAATTACTGAAATGGGTAAATTGAAATGATCTCACCAAAATACTGTGATTAACAGTATTTAGATTCCGGTGACTATTTCCAATCAGTGTTGCACCCCACTCGTATCCAAGTTCCTCAGCTCAATTTAGGGTTTTAGTGACACTGTACATTTGAATACACGCATCAATACGAGTAAGAAACTGAAAATTAATTTGAAACAACCTTACCCACAGCCTTACGAGGCTCTGATACCAATTTGTTGGGTTCGAACCACCAAAGAAATGCACAAACCGAATCAACGGTCAAAAAATAAAGAAAATGCAAAAACGAAAATAACGCAAGAAATGTTCACCCAGTTCGGCAAGAAAAACTCTTGAAGAAAAACCACATAATCGCCTCTACAGAGAGAGCAGCCAAGAGCCAGAACGAAGACCAAGTAAAAGTGACGGTAAAGTGACCTTAAGGGGTTATTATACCCTTAACCATAACCTCAACCTTAGATTAAGATCAATGGTCTAAAAGAGTTTCAACAAAACATAGATCCAAGTGAAGGCAAATGAGCCAATACCAACCAGCCTAGTGGACCAAGCCATGAAAGGGAAAAAACATATTTCCGTTAATGAAGTTGTATTTTAAGAACCACAACTCACATATGGTTTCTCTTTTCGCCTAAAGCCTTAGTCCGATAAAGGTCAGCCGGTGACAGAAGTTTGAAACAGAAAGTTCTACACAATTTAAATGTTAGAAAAATTTCACTGATGGTCTCGAGTCTATAGTTATTAACGGTACAATATAGTTGTGACATTAGCCCTCAGAGCATCTCCAAAAAAACATTTTAAACATCTGCTTAGAGGGTCGATCCTTAAAATTATATTTCAGGAGACTGTTTAAATTAATATTTTAATTTAAAGTGGATTTGTCTCCCCAACACAATCAAAATATTTCAATTTTCTTACTCTCTAAATTTATAGATGTACTCTAAATTGTAGAATATATTATTTAAAAATAGGGAGTTTTTTTGGAAATACGGTTAGAAGATGGATGAATCTTTTTAAAATCATCATACGCACATTTTTAATAACGTGCCTCATTTTAAAAATTTTGAACATTGATTTAAATTAGAGATGACAAAGGCATTAGGTAGGCCGATCATTTCCTTCTCGAATACCCTCGAAAATTAAAATATTCTTGATTAATTAATTAACTAATTAATCTTAATATTATTTTTAAATTAAAAACATTAAAATAAAATAAAAAGATTTGGGACAAGTTCATAGAATTTGAGGCGGGACCATATTCCCCGTTTTGTTTACAATTTCAGGTAGAGATTCTCCTCCTGGTTCAAGGTGAGATAATGTGAAAAATTAGCCATCCCTAACCTAATTGTGAAGCTGACGACATGATGATTTAAAAACTAGTACAAAAATTGTAGTAGAATTGAAGGCTTAAATACTAAATGTATGCATGATCCACTAAAAAAATGGGTAAGTCCAACAGTTCAAGACAAGCCAATTTAAATACGAACTGATGATAGAAGCTCGAGTTGCTCTAACCATTCTAGTGAGTTGGTCGAGACCAATAGTTGGTTGTGTGATTCTTCTTTTTCTGAATAGAGATTGATCAGTATTATTCCATCTTTTTGGTCGTGTTACAGAGACATAGGGTTGAGAAATAATAATGCAATTTTCACATTAAAATTTACAAATTAAGATTTAGTAAAATTTATCCACACAAATCAACTTTGGCTAATAAAGAAAGTAAAATTTTTTATTTACTTGGCATTTAATTTTTTATTTTCAAATTGTTACAATTTGTAAAATACCCAAAACTTGTTTGATATGGTATTTCAGAAAATATATTTTTTGAAAGTAAGATTAAATTTATCATATATTACTCAAATCACATTTTTGTCGTTTTCATTAAAATGCTGAAAATAAAAGTAATCAAATTCTTCTTTCCAATGACAAATCCAAACCACCAAAGGGCCCAAGAGAGAGGGGGGAGAGAGAGAGAGATTTTTCCCAAATCCCACCCTCACCCAACCTCCTTCCACCCCAACTACAGCATCCCTCCACTCTACTTTCCACTCCGTCACCGCCGTCACCCTTATCCCACTATGCATACCACCCCCACTCAACCCCTCCCCTTTCACACGATTGTTGTCGCATCACCACCATCAATGTAGAGTCCAAAAATGTCAATCCCAATCCAACTTAAAATTTTAAAACCAAGAGTAGAACCCACTTTTGGAGTACAAGTTAGAGGATGTAAAGATTGAGACAACCGCAATACTCTAAAGGTGATGGCGTGGCATGAAATTGGATTACACTATTCTAGGTTCAAGTTACTTTTTTATATTTCTTATTTTTGACAAGTCAGTGTATTTTATTTCTGTAGCAGGAAATAAATATTGTAAGATTCATCGTTTTAAAATATACATATTAGTTGATAATATATTTGCTTAAATTGAATAATTAAATTTATTGTATAAAAATCTTATAACAGTTTTTAAAAATTTTAAACAAATTATATTTTTAAATTTTCCATTTTGAAAAAAAAATTAGAATGACAAATCAAGTATATTTTTTGTGGCTCAAATGGGGTATTTTTAAAAATGGTCACTCTAATTTTCACTTTGACTTTTCAACTATGCTATATTTTTACATTGGCCTTTTAAATGTTAAAAGACAAAAATATCTTTAAATAAGTTATACAATTACAAAATATTGTTTGTTTAAAAGACAATATTACCTCTTTAGTTAACAATTGAAAGTCAAACACTTCCTACTTAAAATTTCAAAATCACTTAACTTTTCTTATCTATTTATTCCAATACAGATAAAAATCCTCTCAACTTTCATCTACTTCAACCTCAAAATCTCTATCTAGTATTGAACAGTAAAGAAGGAAATATTTTTTAATATTAATCACTTCGAATAGGTAAGTATATTTACGTATATTTTATTTCATTTTTGTTAAATAATTTTAATACGTTTTAATCGATAAAAAAATTCGGAAAATTTTTATACGTTTAACAGCCGGAACCGTCGACTATTTTCAGGCTGTTCCACCAATTTTTTTTTTAATTTCAGTTACCCCAGTCGAGCCGAATTTTCGACTATGTATTTTCTTAAAAAAATTATGTTTCGTCTTGTAGATATGGTTGTAATGCTAGTTTGTTTCATTGATGACTTCGAATTGAATGAAAAAGATCAATAGGTATGGAGATGGACAAGTGATAAATGTGGTGGTATTCCAATTTCCATAGCGTAGAGTACAATATATGCGGGAATGTACCATGGTTTACAAAATAAGCTGAACGTCGATCCCTCTCAGTACGATATGGAACTGAGATTTCGATTCAAGGATGATTCATCTATTCCAATTCCACCTATGAAGGTTACCTGTGATGAATAAGTAAATTATCTAATTGAATTGAATAAAATGTACACGACTCTTCTTTGGGTGACTTAAGTGATGAAGGATGTCGCCGAAGGTGAACACGAAGATTCAGTTGGAGGGGATCACAATGTAAATGATTTTTGGGACACAGTGGAGATAGTTTGTGAGGATGATGTGGTTAATCCCGAGCCGTTGTTCCTCATCGTGATCTCACTGTTATACATAGAATTCTATTAGTAGTTTACGATAACGAGAATGACAATGAATTTACAAATGAGGATTTGATTGATTTATCCCATCAGAGACATGAATGGGGTGAGAGCGCATGGGCTGGAACAAGTGTATCGTCATCTAATTCTTCGCGTGTGGTTCTCGATGATGAGGATTTATATGTCGAGCAACAGTTTGAAACAAAGAAAGATTTGCAAGAAGTTGTGCATCGAATTACACTGAAATACAACTTTAAGTTCAAAGTTAAAAAATCAAACAAGTCGTTGTTGACGACTGTCGTTAATTGACGATTGTCTGCATTGATGACAGTCATCGTTGGCATTTTCGAGCAAGGAAAATGGATACAAATGAGTTCTTTGTAGTTTGCATGTATATACAGGAACATACTTGTGAAATGGAAATTCTTCGAAATGATCACAGGCAAGCTCGATCTTGGTTTATTGGTCGACAGATAATGCACAAGTATCAGGACCCACGAATGATCTACAGACCTTCGGACATCATTAACGATGTCCTCAAGAGTATGGAGTGGTCATGAGCTACCAAAGGCCAAAAAATATGCGTTAGAGGATTTAATGGGCTCAACTAAGGAGAGCTATGCTAAATTGGCTAAGTATTGCCATAACATGGGAACAACTAATTCTGGCTTGACATTTTTTAATGAGACGAAGGGAGAGAATTACTTTAAGTTTTTCTTCATGGCTATTGGATTGCATTGGGGGATTTCGAAATACAATGCGACCCATAATTCTAGTCGATGGTAAAACTCTGTAAGCTAGATACGAAGATAATTTAATTATTGCTACATGTCAAGATGCCAGCATCCAAATTTATACTTTTGCATTCGACATAGTCGATAACGAGAATGATATGTCGATGCATTGATTCTTCACAAAGCTGAAGAAAGGAATCAGGGAAGTCGAGGACTTTGCCTTTGTAACTAATTGGGGACTGTCTGTAATATATGATATCGCTGAAGTTTTTTCAGAGGCACATCATGGATATTGCATGCACCATATACATGGCAACCTGAAGACTAAGTATCGGGAAAAAGACATCGTTTCATTGTTCAGTAGAGTGGCCGAAACTTATAGTATTGAAGAGTGTAATAAGTTTATGGTGGAAATAGGAAGTAAATCATTCTAGCATGGGAGTATCTGATAAAAATGGGGATAGAACACTAGGTACGATCACATTTTCTAGGACATCGATACAATATGATGACGTTTTGCAATGTGGAGTCTCTCAATGCATTATTCAAGAAGGACCGAGAGTTACCAATCTTCGCAATGATTGAGAACATCCGTAATAAGTTGCAATAGTGGTTTCACGATCGACGTGCGGAATCACAAAGTTGCACGGGCGTGCTAATCTCGACTCAAGAGGATAAACTTTCAAAGCTGCAGAGCTTGTGAGAAAGTTGAATGTGAAACCACTGGATGAGTTACACTTCTCCGTGAAATGTGCACGTAATATGGCATTCATGTTGGAGTTGACTGATAACACATGCACTTGTCGAAATCAGTTGGAGAGTTTTTCATGTAAGCAAACAGTCGCGGTGACTATATATAAAGGCTTTGCAAGGAGAACATTATACTCTTCGTATTATACGGCTGATTATTGGAGAACAACGTATGCTGAGACTATATTTCCTCTACCTAATGAAGTCGAGTGGGAAGTTTCCTACCATATTCTTCCACTTAATAGTTTGTTGCACAGCAAGTTGAACTGCGTGGTCCTGGACATCCATGTACGTCTAGAATACCATCTACCAGAGAGTTTTCTCGACCGCGTAGGTGCAACAGGTGTGGAACAATAGGACATACTTGTCAAATTTGTACAAGTCAGGTTCTCCTAAATGAAAATTAGACCGGTGTGTAATGGTATCGCTAAGAAATGAAGGACCAAATTGTACAAAATCATAGTTGAGGGACATAGAGCGCAAATAATTGAGGACCTTGCAAATTGCTGAAAATGAGTTACAGTCACAATGCTTACATGAGTTTTACAATATTTATAAGTATTTGATAAATGAATAAACAATTAAATATATAATATTTACATGAGTTTTACAATATTTATAAGTATATGATAAATGAATAAACAATTAAATAAACAATGTTTACATGAGTTTTACAATATTTATAAGTATCTTATAAATGTATAAACAATTAAATATACAATGTTTAAATATTTACAATTATTTCATAAATAGATGAAAAATTAAATATAAAATGTTTACGGATTACATTTGAATTCATACAAATCACGCGCTAATTTATTCCTCCAATTTTGTATCCATGATTGGTTGATTACATCAACCTTATGTCCTATACTAAAAAAATTAATGTATTTTATTGTAAACATGCTGCAATCGCCTCTGCAATTGAATAATAATGTGTTAGTTCGGTACCATGTAGCTAAAAACTAAGTTTCCGAGTTAAAAAAATTATAAATACTTACGATCTCTTCTATCTCACCGACGTCGTGTCCAGGACGATTGCTAGTCTATCCTTCACAATCACACCGGCTCGAGTAGCTATGAAAGGAGGGATCACAGCCACTAAATTCAAGTTATGCTCGAGCTGGCCCTGTGTCTGACAGGAATGGTCGGAGTCATACACACATAGTGGAATCAGCGAAGACGATCTCCACGGTAATGCAGTGATGATTCACGATCGCTGGAATGTATATATGCATACAACCCTCCTATGGCTTTTCCCCAACACTCGACCACATCCCTACGACCCACTCAACCATATATTCGAGCCTCATTACCCATAAGTTGAAGCGAGTGATGCTCAATGGTAACGGCACGTATGAACTCAATACTCAATATGAGTCGAGAAGGAATGTCGAATGATTTTGGATATTTTCGAGCTTGACCACGCAATAAGTCCATAACCAAATCGATGTGCTAGATCAAGAAATACCAATAAAAAAAAATAAAGGAAGTCATTCATTTAATAAACAAAAAAATTATGTATACATAATAAATAACAATATGACTATTTCACTTACCTCGTCGATAAGCCAAGTTCCCAAAGTGGTGATGTCATAAAATCGCTTATAAGCCTCCGAGATCGTCCTTCCCCTACTGTACGGCTATCTCTGAAAAAAAATAGAAAAATTGTTACAAGAAGTATAGATGAGTTAGCGTAGTGTATTTAACTGAAATCGTAAAATATTTACCCCAGCATAATTCTTCTCCACTCCATCTCGAACATTTTCCATTTGGCATGGTCCACCTCCGAAAGAGATTGTGGTATGTCCCATCGACCAACGTCCTCCTCTTCCTCTTAGCCAGGAAGAGAGATACCATGTACTATGACGGCAATCTCTGCCTCTTACCGACCACCTACTCTGGCACATCAATAGCACGTCTCTTATCCTTTGTCACGATCGACATCTCCCATTCTCCGTCATCGGGGGCGCCATCTCCGTCACCTCGGGCACCCCTCCACCTCTGCCTCGAGCACTTCCACTTCCATCATTGTGGCCACCTTTGCCTTCGCCTCTACCCAAAATGTAGCATCTGGCTACAACGGAGAGTGACCCTCATCTTTATCACCCTCTCGATCACGCTCTCTGTCGCCCCGTCGATCACCATCTCGTATTTCTACTATATCACCTTGGAGCAATACCACATCTACCTCATGGTCTAATACATAGCTGCGGAGTACTTCAACATCTTGACATAAACTCGATATCTCACCGCTCATCTCTCGTCGTAGCGTGCCTACCTATCCTCATAGTGCGCCCACATCTTCCTTCATCTCCACCATAAATCCAGTCAGAAGGACATACATATTATTGTGCCTGGATGGACGAGAAGCAAATCTCATCGACAGTGGAGGTGATCTCATTGGGGGCAGAAGTGATCGTTGATCAACTGGACCGCGCTCCTATACAAATAACATTAAAAATTATTAACTTAGTTAAAATAGGCTAACTCATACAAAACGATAATCAATAAATTCTATTCAATTCTCATACTCGATCTCGGTCCAGGATATAATCGGACATCTGGTCTCGTGAAGTATGCATAATGACTAATTCATGCACAAAACCTCAACCCTCCTCTATCGACGTGGTCAACTCAGTTAGGACCTCAAGCTAACATATTGACATTTCAACTAGTTAATGATCATGTGATGAAATTTTGAAGCGACATACAATATAAATCTACAATGTCTAATACTCACATGAGGGTCGTCGAAGAGGGCTGATAATTATTTGTCGGACGAACATCCGTCTACTCGGGATGCTCGCCAATGATGCATCCGAGGGCAACGTGTCTATCATCTCCTGGCAAATCGAGTACCCAAGAGGGGGATCGTCTTATATACCTAGATCTGCAACACATACACTTATTATATATAAATTTAGTATAAAAGTTTTTTAACGTTGATTATGTTAAACATTTACTTGCATTGCCAAGGGTAATCCATATGTATCGTATGTATGCATAGACCCATTGGGTTTCGAGTGTGATCCGGTGAGGACGTGTACGGTGTCCTCAAAACTTCTCCGACCCCATGGATAGCTGTTGAACACATCGATGTCGTCAACAACTTGCAAATGAAAAATGTGGATGTCAATCTTTTTGTGATGACACCTCATCATGCTCTCAAGGATGTAGACTAGTCTAAGCTTCAATCTATCTAGTATCTGGTCGTACTTCCTGATCATGCCCATCAACTAGGGGTAGAAGCACTGTTCTCGGTCCCTGGAAGTACTACTCATATATCCTGTTGCTTCTCTCAATAGCTACCTCGTCATCTGTAATCCTCAGTCCAGTGATTAGGGAAAACTCAAACATCGAGAAAATAACGACCTTTGTCCTCGAGGTTGAAGTGGAGGGCAACGCCGTCGGCTTGCCAAGAAGCTGACATAGAAGTGCATCGATCTGTCCTGAGTACTGCATCTCTTGCAACTGGCATGGGCCATAGGAAAGACAGCTGTAGCATATCTCCGTGCTGATCATCAAGCAGCTCCAACATAAAGTAAAACTCTCAAAGCTACTGTTCCAAGTATTTTTCCCGCCATCCGTCTCAACTCTGCATCTAAATGATACTTCATCCTACACAAATTCAAATGTTAGAACATTGAATAAGAGATAATAAAATAATGCATAATCCCAAAAAATTAAGCGAACCGAATTGTAACTATCATATGCAAGACATCAACGCTAATAAAAAATAAATGATTTCATAAATTAAAGGATAAGCACGAAAAATAAATTAAATCCAAATTTAAAAAATAATTAATTAAATTAAATAAAAATTAATAACCAAAAATAAAAAAATGAAAACAAATTAAAGAAAATTAAAAAAAAATAAAAAATAAATCAAGAATATTAAAATAGACTTACCAGGTGAGAATAACATGTATGCTACTTTTGATGTTGCTGATCTTTCTCTCTTTGATACAAGTAAATATTCGAGGTCGAATCATTTTGAAGAGGGAGGGAATGATGAGTATCACAAAGGGTAAGATAGAAATGATCCTTTACATGTTTCAAAAGGATCGATAACAAGGTCAAAAGCAAAGAAGATAAAGGAAGCCATGCAAGGACGTGTCCAAGCTACGTGTCTAAAACACCAAACTTCAAGATCGGCGTGAAAGAAGAAGAGCCAACCTTGGTGCAATTGATTCAGGCTAGTTGTTTTTTGAGTTAACTTGGATTGTTTGAATTCACCAATATATAAGGCTTTATTCATTATGCAAGGAACAATACATTATTTTGAAAGATTAATTATAAAGTGAGGATCCATTTTCAATCATGTTCTTAGTTGAACTATCTAGAACTTATCAAAGATTTCCAATCTTTGTGGCATTCAACCCTTCCAGCTTTGGTTCTTAATTCTTGAAATCATTGGTTCAAAGTTCCTCATCTGATTTTAACTTTCTTGGGGTTCATATCAAATCTTGTGTGGATTCTAAGGTACATCCTATAATGGGGTTTACATTAAGATAGTTTTAGTAAAATGGTACATTGTATTCCAACAACAAATAATACCCCGAACGTAGCTGATTTATTTTTCATAGAGATAGTGAAACTCCTAGGAGGATTTTTTTGATATTGGAAGGTTTTGTTTGGGGGGGGGGGGTAAGTGGGGCTCTAAGCTATTATTCTCTAATACACATCACCCATAGACAAATGGACACCGAAGAAGTTGATAGAACACTAACCTAACTTTTTGCACTATAATTATTAAGTATTTAAACAATTAGAAAGATTATTTTCCATTTATAAAGTTTATATACAGTAGGGCATTACTATTATACTATTTCTCATTCTTCCTTTGAAATTGTGTATAGTTTTAATCCATTAACTCTTTTGGATTTAATTCATTTAACCTGTTGGTAAAGAGGTAGTTTGGATGGGAAGAAGAAAAACCGAATTGGTAAAGTCATTTCATGAGAAGAAAAGGGATAGTTTGGATGTGATACATGACTGCAAACACGTGAGGAAAATATTATTCTATTTCACAGGACATTGGAAAAGAAAATGTTTACATCTAGGGAGGAGAATAATCAATTCTTCATGGAAATGCAACAAAATTTTGAGAGGATGAATGTGATGTGTGGGAAATTTAAGGATAGATTAAATAGGTGGGATACATTATTGCAAACTTACAAAAGGGGCAACCTAGGAGAGTTCATGATGTTAGGAGGCAAGATAGGCACTATCCTAGTGCTGAAATTAACCAAATGTCGGTAGTTGAAGTTGATAGAATTAGAAATAGAAAAGATAGGTGTGAAAGGAGGCCTAGAAGAAATTATAGAGACTTTGATTGAGTAGATTACCCATTGGTAGATGAAGCACTTGTTACGAAGCGTAGTGAATTTGATGATTTGATGGAAAGTTTCAAATTTCCCATTATGAATAATTCTCAAACAATCAATCATATGGAGAAATAAGAGAAAAAATAAGGAGGTGGCTGAAAATCATGAAAAAAGAATAGAGACATAAGAGAAAAAAAATAGAGAGTGAAAAAGAAAATAGACAGGTGGATGAAGATCCAGAAAAAAGAGTGGAGTCACAAGAGAGAAGAAATAGAGCCTTCAGAGAAAAAAGAAAAGTCAAAAGTGAGCTTCTATGAAAAATAGAGTGAAAGTGAGAGGGCTTTCGTGAGAACTAACAAATCCCTCCCTAATTTAAATATTTCATTATTGCAGGGTTTCGAAGACTTGGTTCATGAGGACATGCCTATTGGGTTACCACCTATTCATGACATTAAACAACAAATTGAGGAGAATAACCAACCCCACCCTAGTTTGGATATTTCCTTGTTTTAGGATGTTGGTTACTTGTTCTCTGAGGATGCCAAGGAGATTCAAAATCAATTAGGGAGTTTGAAGAGCAAATGAAACAAAGGGGATAAACATGAATTTGCTAACGGTAACGTATCATCATCCCATATCTAGGTTAGATGGTATTCTAGTATATTGCAAGAGTCTAGATGGATATGATATGCATTTGAAATGTGTTGTGGATGTCTTAAAACATGAAAAATATTTTGTCAGTCTTAAGTTCCTTAACTATTTTGGGGTGAATTTAAGGACTATGTTAGGAACCAAAACTAATCTCTTCCACTTCGTATTCACACTTTGACATTGTGTATTGTTTTAATCCACTAACTTTATTTGATTTAATTTCTTTACATGTTGAAAGTCATAGTTTAGTTGGGAAGAAGATGATTGACCATTATGCATCACACGCTAGTGAAAGAAAGAAGCTGAGGAGTATACTATTTGATCCAGGTGATTAGGTTTGGGTGTACATATGAAAGAAATGGATTTGAACTCAAAGGAGATCTAACTTTTAGTGGAGATGGGCCATTCCAAATTATCAAAATGATTAATGATAATGCCTACAAGATGGATTTTCGAGGTGAGTATAATGTATTTACTCCTTTCAATATTAACGATCTTTCTCTCTTTAATGCAGGTCAAGATTCGAAGATGAATTTTCTTGAAGAGTGAAGGAATGATAGGATCCACGGAGGGCAACAAACTCTCAAAAATTTGACTCAACTTGAAGATGAAGATGAGACCGCGAGCAACCCTGGATCAATGAAGCCGTGCATTTACTTTTTCAAGCTACAGAGATCAAGGGTTTGAAGTTAACAAGCTAAACACCAAGTTTCATGTTAAGCATGAAGGCAAAAACAAGTTGGCTACATTGGAATCAAGAAAATAAAATTATAAGCCAGTCGGATAACTATGATGTCGCATAGTACAAATGGGATGCTATCGCGTGTACTATTCTCGAAACAAAAAAGTAGAATTCTGGTTGTTTTATGCTATCGCGAGAGTTATAACTATGCAGTCAAATAGTTCATTTTCTGGACGCATTTTTTCATATTTTTTTTAGAAGTCTATTTTTGGTAGAACTCTTGTTATGGTATTTGTTTAATATCTTTTTTTATATATATAATTCCATTTTAATTAGGTTTTTATGGGTTCCCTATAAATAGGATTTATTATTTTCATTATAAAAACAACACAATATTATTTAGAGATTAAATCAAAGCAAGGTCGTTTTCATTTTGTTCTTCATTGAACTCAATTTCGAAGGCGTCAAGTTTTTCCATAACTTTGGTTCCTTGATTCAATAAATTATTGGGTCGAGTTTCAAACAGTGATTTTAGCTTTCATGGATTGTGATTCAATCTTTTTGTGGGTTTCAGAGATAATATTGTTACGTGGGTTCACATCACCTTGGCCCTTTAGACGTTTCAATGACTCATGGTTGGTGTAAATTACAAACTCCTTTGACCACATGTAATGTTGCCATATCTCTGATAAGTGTAGTTTATACACTTGTTCATGGCCTTAAATCATGATATTTATTGTCTTTTTGATTAAATTCAATCTAATTTATGTTATATTGTGTTTTGTAGGTAAAACTTACGTTTAATGAAGAATTGGAGAAAATAATGCAAAAGTAGCAAAAAATGACAAAATTCAAAGATGAATTCCTTGGAGAGAAATAATATATTAAATGAGTTAGAGTTAAATGGGTTTCAATAGACTTATATTGAAAATTTTAATTGAGGCCCAAATTAAATATATAACCTTAAACCTATATATAGAGATATTATACGACACATAGGAGGAGGAAGAAAAACGGCGGAAGCAAGAAAGAGAAAAAAACTGCCGCAGAGAAAGAAAAGAAGAAAAGGAGAAAGAAAGAAAGAGAAAGAGAGAAGGAAAAAAAGAAAGAGAAGGATGAAAAGTCAAACAAAAAAAACACGCAGAGAAAGAGAGAAAAATAAAGAGAAAAAGAAAAGGAGAGAGAAAACTGCAAATACCAGAAATTTTCATGTTTTGTCAATTTTTGGTGATATCTTTCCACTTTTGCGCGTTTTTATTTTTACAATATGAATAACTAATTTTTATATTAGGGAAAATAATTTAACCGACTTATGATCCTTTATTTTTTTATTCAAGATTTTTGTGATTTATTTATTTATTTTTGTATTTATTTTATTATGAGTTTAATGCATTAAATTAACTGATCAATAATTTGATGATTATGCGAGTCTCTTACTAATAGAGAGGTGAGTTTGAGATTTAGACCATATAATAAAATTCGGTAAATTAGTATAACGTGTAGAGATACCTATATTAATTATTGCGATCATAATACGATCATAATTTGAATTCTTAGAACTAGTATTTCGTTTAACTAAAATTGATTCGCATACAGATATGGAATTTAATTAGTTAAATAGGTTCAATGAGAACTCGAGGGTGGTAAATTGAATACAATAGAAGAATTCGATCAAACACTATATTAGGTTATAAATCTTGATTTAAAGAATAAAGGTGATCAATAGATTAAATTGTTATGCTCTAATATTCATCACATATTTGTTTATTCAATTATCCATTGTTTACAATTTTATTTATTTATTTTCAATTACTCAAAAGTAGTTAGGAAAAATTATCGTAATTATTTACTTGCTTTTGTCGAATAAGAGTTAGAAAAATCTAATTAAGGTATAAAGTATAGTCATCGTGGGAACGATAATTCAGACTCAAAAGTCTACTATATTACTTGTTACGATATCGTATACTTGCGATATAAAAAACGCAACAAGTTTTTGACGCTGTTGCCGGAGACTATTTACTTTAGTCTTAATTTATTTTACTTTTAATTTTTATTTGATTTGATTTTACTTTCTTTTATAAAAAAATGAAAAACGAACGAAAATGAAAAAAAGTGTTCGTTGTATGCTC